>JABASC010000635.1:0-34938 GCA_019776185.1 Plutomurus gul | reverse complement strand
CTCCAACTTACTGTTCTTCACCAGTTACCCCCAATTATAATAGAACTAGTCAAAATTCTCAATTTGATCAAAATAAAAGAAATACTCGAAATACTGCCAGTATCATACGTTTACAAACACCGGAAATAAAAATAACAAATAAACAGTCTTCTCCACAACCAAAATTTAAAAAGACTGAGGAGAAAGTAAAGTTGGCCATGGTCTCAAAACCGATAAAAAACGACTCTCCTCCAGAAGCAAAAAAGTACAGTTCTATTCTATCTCGCATGCACCCAAGAGGACAGCCGAGGCAGCGACCTGTGACTGAACCAAAAACATTGAATTCCTCTTTCGGTTTTAAGCTAATCACACACAATAAAGTGGTTCGAAAGAATACGTGGAAAGGAGAACTGAAAAAACTGCTAGGAGCCGTGGGTACTAATACTCTAGCCGATAATACAAAGAAAAGCGAGCAGACGAATTCGAATCCTGAAATAAATGAAAATACTCAAGATGAAAATATTCATCATGATAGAATTCCTTTCACATCCATTGGGCAGCAGCAGGTGTACAATACACAGAATATAGATTTCTCACAATCCCGTGCACAGTTTTACCCCACAACCGGCAGCTCGTACGTCCCTGGTTCATTTGTGTCATCTTTTACACCTACAACCCCCTTTACAAGGCAATTTCAGCATTTGATTTAAAATTTACCGAGAATCTCATCATTACCACTTATTTAATTGAAACGAATGTAAATAGTTTCTGTATGAAAAAATGTTAGCAGGTAAGAAACAATAAAAAATGCAGTAAGAAAAATCTGTCTTTTTAAACAAATAATTTATTTAGACAAGGACCACCAGAAATATTTGTAAGTTGCGTGCCCCCGTGATAAGTTATTTTCTCGACTTCTGAAAACGTTCATTTTCATCTTGGAACCCCCAAAATAGAACACATGTCTTCCCTCATTGCGTGCACACAGGAGGTTTCATTTCAAAGCCCAATATTTCTGCAACAATTAAAATATATTTTGGTATTTAGGTATAGCTTCTGGCTTCTATTTAGTCTAAAAGTCACGAGATAATAACATCTGAAAAAGAAGCGCATGCCATGCGGTCTTTCTTGTAATTTTTTTAAGTCGTAAGGCATCAACTGTTTCATTAATCAGAGATGACCGAAAGAGCACAGCGGCGGTAAAGCGGTTGCTGTGTTGTCCCAGGTAAGTAAAGTGAGAGCCACGACCTTATTATCAAAAAAGCCACACACACTTGACCTTATTTTCACACGCAATGGTGCTTTTTTATCTGCAGACTCACTTAAATACTAGAGACGATGCGCTCTTTGACAACATTTCACTAAGGGTTTATTTTACTTTGCCCCTTTTTTACGCAGGGGTCTATCCCACACGCAACTGAATTTACCCTTATAAAGATGCTTGTAAACACAATACATTTTATGTGTAATCTCTACTTGTTTAAAGTTACGCTTAATTAAAGAACCCATTATTATCGATAACAATTTTTTCATACTTAACATCCAATAATATTATTGTGACTTTCAATAAACGTAAAGTAAAAAATGTTAGATAATAAAGCTTGCATGGATTTTATCTGTTTTATTGTTGATTCATGGAATTTAACTGAGTACCTGACAACATTTAATCACAATAATCACTAAACTTAAAAAGTAACATTTGCATTGAGTTGAGCATATCGTTCATGCGTTGGTATACACATAAATAGTAAAGACACGGCACGACTCCAACCCAACCACCTGCTAAGAATCAAATACTACAGATTGTATTGCAGATGTTGGCGATTACCACCTGTTCAATTACATTGTTTACGACCGAAAACGCCAAAAACTAGATCTTCTTCTGTAAATAAAGGTTAGAATTTCAACTGGTGGTTGACGCACGTTCACTACCATAAAATAATGATAACATATGGACTTGGTTCCAGCCTGCACAACAATCTCCCATTTAATTGTGTTGAAATTGACAGCACATTGTTGCTGTCACATTCTGCTGCACGCTGTTGTGGCAAACATTCCGGACATAGTTAAACGGTGATGACTTCTTTAACTGTCGCACATCAATCGACACGACGACAATCAAAAAGCAGGCGACGAGACAAGACAATCTTCAGCTATCACATAAATCTGTCTCTGTGTACACACAACAATATTCCCATACAAACAAATAGTAGTACATGTTGGATGAGAGACACAAATCAATATCGATTGTCATCTCTCAGCGCGCACATCCGATTCAACTCCAGTCATTTCCAATCACAATTAAGCTAGATGACATCTCACTTTATTCTCAGCCTCCAGACAAATCTCTACTAAGTATGTGACCCACGTCGTCCCCCCTTCTCCTATTTGTACAAACATGTGCTGTGCTGTCTACTTCATATACATAAACTAATGTTCTCATACAAATTCAAAGTTGCACACATAAATGTGCACTTCTACAATAATACTGCATTATAATCTCTTATTAGATTTTCCACCACTACATCTGCATACGTACATCGCATCAAATCAAAAGCTGAGACTGGGAGACAGAGAGTAAATAAATAATACGATAAGTCACAAAGAAAACGACAGCAGTGAACACATCAGAGACGGATCTACCACAGACACAGGCGACCAACAACACAACACACAAAACAACAAATGAATACGAATAAAATGAATGTCAAAGGGAGCCCAAGACAAGTCCAGTCACAAGAACTGTGAAGCTCAAGTCACAACAAGAGACACAGAGACAGCAGACAATCAACTTGAGAGTGACACACACCCACGTGTTTATTTTCCATAAAAGATCCCATGCAACTATTCATGAAGAAAAGAAAAATTATAAGCACATGTACAATGTTAATATTATTATGGTGCTTCTGTATACGTGTAACCTCTCAAATGAAGAAAAGTTAAAACTTGCAGCAACCAAAGTCTGTTGCACACACAGCCAACTTAAATACACAGAGAGTCAAGTGAGTAAATGATTAGATCGTAACGTAAGATGACGATGAGGATGACAATGCATTTGCAAAGCAGCAGGTCTCTCTCTCACTCTCTGAATGGCACATTGAATGGAAGGACAGGCACATAATAAATATACAGAGACAGCATTATTGTCTCTCTCTCTTTGCTCTGTGCCTTTGCGTTGTTTCTTTACTCCTCTTCTCTCTCTCTCTCTCCCTATGTGTAATAGCAAATGGATTATCGTTATGTTTCTGCTTTATGGCAATAAAAGTCATTTATTGTAAAGAACTCTATCCTCTCGGCCTCTGTAGTGTAGAAGGTGTAGGCAGGCAGGGCTGCAGCACAAGAATACCGTTCTTAGAATAATAAGGAAAGTAAGTTGCTCCTTATCTCCCTTTTATTTCATTTTATTCGAACACCCTGTGGTGTCTTGTGGCTAAACAAATCTTTGAATTCCTCCTACTGTTTTATCATCACAGCTCATCTGTTCTTATGCTAATGGAATAATAACTCATACAAGGCACATTCATATCCACCACCACACGGTAGAACACAAACCATGCAACAAGGAAGGACAAGACAAAATGTTTCATCATAAGTAAGTGCATACTCATTTCAAAGACTTTACCAATATGGAAAATTAAAAAAACGCAATGTAAATGCACCTGCAATTTTTAGACTAAGATTGCTAAATACCGACTTACAAATATTCTTTTAAATTAATATGAATTTAATTTATGTGATTTTGCATGATCATATTTATTTTTGGTACAGATACAATATTACAATTCTGGCTTCGAAGCTATGGTGTTACGGAAGAGTTACTTGCCGCGGTTTGACTCTTTGACCTGAGAATATCAATTTCAGATCGCGTGTACAACTTATTAAGTTACCACCACAGTGCGCTAAATCTTGGAGGTGGGATGGAAAGAATTCCTTGACACTTCAATGTTACTTATTACGAACTGAGACACACAATGAGAAGGTTTGCCTTTGACTCGTGTCAAATGTCATATCAAATTTGTCATGATGATTTATCTTTTCTGCTTACATTGCATTAGTGCAGTATTTCAGAGAAGGGAAACAAGAAAAGTTGACAGAGCACATTCCACTATGAACCCCTACTTACTTACTTATTAGGAATACGCTTTACTTAACAGTACAAAATAAAATCTATAATAATGTTAAGTAAATACTCGTACATGTTTTTTTAGAAATTGCAAAAATTATCTAATGTTTTAACTACAGATAGGAATGCACGCATAATGGTGAGCTTCACAGACATCTATAGTGAACTTGTAAGCTGTGGAAGTATCTCGATTGTGATTCCTTACGTGATAAAGAATCGAATCAGACAAACTAACTCATTTCTTCTCTGGGGCTGACTATTTACTCGTGAAAATGGTAAGCGTTGAAAAATGGGCCTAGGAGACATGGACAGACATCCCATTTGTATCCATCATTGTTTGCTGAGCCTATAGTTAATCTTAGGCTCGTCCATTTGATTAATCTTATCTGATTGTGTCGATAGCCAGTCAACAAAATACTTGCACTCTGTTAGCCCGTATCTCAGTCAGTCGGTATAATTTCATTGTTCGGTCATAGTGGTATGTATATATAGGAATCTCTGTCAAATCTTCACTGTTACTAAATAGAAGATATTAATATTTCTATTATGTATGTTTACATAGGTTGATACCCACCACGTGTAGCAGCAATGCCGCTTCATACTATAGCTCATCTCAATCTCTAGCTTCTTTAATAAGTGTTTGTATGTGTATCCTTAAAAAAGCTTCTGTTTAGTGCAGGTACTATAATCTCTCTTACAGCTAGGCACTGTAATAATAATAAATCAGTTACTCCCTAAAACAAATACCAGCATTAATAATACTTACATCAATTTCCCCAATGTATACAGATAGTTGTAGCCCAGCATAAAACGAATTGGTTTGTCTGCTGCCGTGCACACTGAAGAAGAGTCAAGCCAGTAGCAATAAGTAGGAAAATAGACCTCCTAATGAAATGCATTAGGTTTCGTTTTTGTTTCATCAAACTACACTACGCAAGTCAGCCAGAGAGAGAGGTAAATAAGAAGACAAGATGATGTTATCCTTGTTAGGATGCAAATGAGATTTCCATTAAACCTATTGATAACAGGTTATTAAATTATGTTATGAATACAGATACGAAAAAAGAACTACTCACACAAATGAAGCTCTTAGATTATTATTGCTGGTGGTGGTGGTCATAAGAGAAGAAGAGGAACAAGGAGTATTCCTTATTCCTTCACAAAACCGGATGCATTTACATTGGGCAGAGCCAGGTAAACTCTTAGACACATGATTATTATTAATGTGTGTGCTGTGCTGAGTACGACAAGTCAAGGGACTAGGACTCTAAAACAGACAGGACAGGGCAGAAAAGAATAAGCAAGACTCGAATAAATAATAACTAACCGGCTGCTCCTATCATTCCATTCTTGAAGTATTTCTAACAAAGTATTAAGTAGGCAGTTAAAGTAGCATTTTGAAAACAACCAAAAAGAAGTCCCCTGTAACTTTGAAAAACTGACTAAATATTGTAATATAGTAAATAGGTACAAACCTAATATATGTATAATGTATATATTATATGAACAGATGAGAAACTGTGTTTATGTGTATTGTGGAATTCTTTAGTTTACGCAGTGATTGTTGGTGGTATTCTTATCAGGGAAGACAGTGCACACTAAAAATGATAGGAAGGTTAGGTCGTGCCGTCATCCTGTCACTCAGAGCATATAGGATATCATGTCTGTCAGTTGCCCCTTAACCATGTCACTCACTCTTTCAGAGCTCAACTCTCATTTTCATTCCGTCCTATGTTTCAACAGGCTCTATTTCCCGTGTGGTGGTGGGTGCCTTGTGCTATGCTGCCTACCGAAATGGAGCACACGAATAAATACACTTAAACTATAACTAGAGGTCATTATAGGAAAAAACTCGTTTAACAATTTCTCTCTATTTTCTAATTGTCTGTGTTAGTTGTAACGTCTGAAAAATTATGTACACTGCTGTTTCCAGAAATTATTTTTCCTCTTCAATTTCCAAACTGAAAAGTAAATTAAAAAAGTTTTTTTTCTCCGATTTAGACGTCATCCACAACAAATAATGCAAACATACTTTAATTATATGAAGTTTCTCTATAGGTACTAGAATTTACATCTTCAATTTTATAAACAAGATAAAAATTTAGAAAAAATAAAACATGACAGATCTCATTTTCTAGCCAATGGTTCAAAGTTGCAATTCAATTCACATCAGCAGTTCATGTCCCGTCTGTTGGTATATACTCAAGGAGACGAAACGAGCAACAACAGTAGGTCAGGCGAAGCGAGACTATATTTACAGTTTTTTCATAAAATTAGCTGGGGAAAAATGACGGCAACAAACGAAGCCACATGTCTCAGCTGGCTTTTTAGCCTTCCTCCTCCTCCTCCTCCTCTGAATGTAATGAGCAATGTGATTACTATTATCGTTATCGTTACGTAACTCTGTATGGGAGAGCCGTGTAGTAAAACTAAACAGATATATTGGATGCGAACCGGATCACAAGGATTAACACATCAAGAAAGCAACAGGGCAGCAGACAGACATTGCAACAGTTGTAAGTACATATGAGTAAGTCAAGGCATACGCTACTCTCTCTCACTCCCATCACATCGACTCAATTTACCAATTAGACAATTCCTAGAGAATTTCTTAACTATTTGGTGATGTAATTTCTTATTCACGTATGTTATGGTAGGTACATCTACTAACTGATGGGCAGTGTATAGAGGAAACGTCAATAGACAAGCTAATAGCACATTATTATGTACTACAAATTATTGACTTTTTTCTATTAAACAATCTGATGGTGATCAACATGCTTTGTCTTACCTAACAATATGATTATTGACCATATTGTTATTAGTAGGATAGGATGCAAAGTAAGTGAGGTCTTTGGAAACAAATAGCAGTTATCGTATTATAAAAGCATGGTGGTCTCTCTCTCTCGCTCTTTCTTTCTGGAACTATACACATTACAATGTCTGTAGAATTCTTCTTTGGTGGTTGAGATGGTTTTAACAAAGGCTTTCCTCTTGTCTTGTCTTTTTCTTTTGTTGAATAAGATACTATAGTTACTGGTATGGTGGTGCTCTTGAGATAATTCGGATAATTTCTACATTCACGTTCTCCGTTGGAAATCTAACTAATAGCTACTTATTGGCAGGTAATAAGTATACAATTAGGATTACTACGGCGGATGTTTCATAGTTCAAAGGGAATTCCCATAAGCTACGATAACTATATTGGAGGTATTTGTGTGTAGGCGTGTTACTAAAATTCTTGACTTGTTGAAAGGTGAACAATAGACAGTGTGGATGAGTGGAGGAGGAGAAGTCCATCCATGATTGAGTAGTAGGTTGAACGAAAAAGGGAGGTCAGGGCAAAGTTGCATGATCCCTTGACGTTTTCAATTTTTGAACCATTTTAAATTGCAGAGTGGAGTGGAGACTGTGAAGTCTTCTTGCTGTGCGAGTGCTTTACTTGTATTTAAGCACTACTATTATTACTGCTTTGTTTTCTGAGAAATTTTCAGAAAGGGAAGTGGAAAACTACACACAAGAAAGCAATTTAAGACATTAAACAATTTACTATTGTGTGTACCTTGTACACTCTGATAGGTGTACTTGTGCAAACAAAATTTTATTTTCCAGTTGTACTTATTTATAAATGAGGAAAATGGTGCCGGAAACTTAAATCACATTCTTAACGAGACTGTCAGGTATAATGCTTTACGCAGTTGTGATTATAGGAATCAGAGGAAAAAAAACTCTCAAGTGTAATATCGGTCAAGATTCGAGGGTCCTTAAATTCCATTACTTATGGGTAGCAATTTAAGTTGGAAATTGCCAAAAAACAAAAATACATACATCGGTAGTTATTACGAACATGTACATGGATTTACATATATGTCCAGCACATTTGATTTCTCCAAATTAAAGAACGTGCGGTTGTGCGAACTACTCGTAACATGCATGCATGTATTCACGTTGTTATTATTGTTATCTTATTTTTATTCAAAATTAAACTTTGAAAAATTAGCTAAACGTGTGTAAATACATTAATACGTTAGCTGTTTCTAATTCAATACAAAATATATTTTAATGATATAAAAAATAAGAATGACTTTATTTAAACATAATGACAAAGATATTTCAATAGGGATTTGATTTAAAGACTAATTTTAAGGATACTTTCTTAATGTATTTTATTTTTATAAGGACAAGTTCAAATATTATTTTATCTATTATTCTAGCGACACAGTGTATTATTCTTAAGACAGTTTTTTATAATAATATTTCAAGTCAGATCATCATTCTGTATGTAGTCAAAGGGAAAAAGTTAGTAAGAACACAATATAATCAATGCTGACAAAGGTTACAGTAAGTCAGAGTCAGATAACTACAATAAAGAAAAATGTCGTACACCATTAAATATTGAAACATAAGAATGAGTACTTTCTAAGTGTAAAAACTGTGATCACACTAAGCGCACAGTCAATTTGGATCTTCGAAAAGTGAATCTGTAATAATGCATAGATCATATTATTTTTTTTCGTTTAGTAAAAAATAATAATAAAGTTCTCTGATCTTGGCCTTGGCACGTTTATTCAATTGTAATTTTTAAATTTCCTTTTTTATCATCTAAAATTTCATTTCATTTCCAGATTGCTAGATTTGTATTCTCGTCTAATATCAAAGCATGCGAATTCGTTAATTATTCGTGTAATTAAACTTTGCGTTTCCTCTGCTTCAGTAAATTATAATAAATAAAAATCCCAAATGCAATCAATCTTACACCTCTCCACTATAGAATAAATTCCATGACATATGTCTGAATGTCTGCCAAAAAACTCTGCCACTTGCCACACATTATCATCATGCGGGCCGAAAAGAAGCCGAGGAAACCAAAGCCACGAATTCCGAAGCAATCTGTTGTTGGACTTCTGAAACGTTTTAATAAACTTATCTTGTGGCATCTGTCATGACATCGACATCAACCTTCTATATGACATGCCGATGAAGTATCCACAATCCACACAACAAATGCACCCTCTACAACTCTAATACAGATATTTACTCGCCACAAGACGAACATATGTTATGCTTAAGAGGTTTCCTATACAGTCTCATGGCATGTGGTCAGAGAAGATCAACCCACAAACATTTTATTCACTACTTTGATTTAATTTCAATGATGCAATTCGCTTCATTCTACAATTTCTTTTCCTTACATGTAAATACATTGCAAGTAATACACAAATGTATTATTATTGTAATCCAGCCTTCGAGGATGTTTACTTTAACCCTTTTCCCTGCACTGCACCCAAAAGCGTTGGAAACTCATTGGAACGGTTACAGTGGCGAGAAATATTTTTTATTGGCATATAATGCATTTCTATGTCATCTGGGATAATAGTGGTAAGTAAGTAGTAGCTACAAGTAACCCTTTCATTTCCCGTGCTTAATAACAATTAAGATCTGTCCATCAATCCATCCATCATCCCACGTAGAACATAATCTTACGGACTGAATAAGGCAAAATAAAAGTGCGCCCAGTCATTTGCATTAATAAAGATTCTACAATAAATATGTGCTAAAGTAGTAAGCTAATTGTAAAAGGAAAATAAACTGTGGTGATGCACTCTTTACGAACAGGCCAGGCACAATCCTCAACCACCATGTCAACGTAAATAATAACACGCAAGCCGATCATTTGCATCAAAATGTCAAACAAGATTCTCAACCATTCACTGTGTTACACGCGATGCACAGATAAACTTATAAAGGGAAACAGTGCAATTCTGATGGCAAAAGTAATAGCAGAAAGAGAGTGAGAAGGAAGGGCAAAGAGTTAGGAATATTGCATCAAATGTTTATTAGAGTTGTTTGGTAATGATGATAATAATAACGTTACTCCGAAAGCATCATCCATTTGATACGTTATCTCGTGCACAGCAAACCTTGACCATGATCTTCACACTGGTGACCCACAGCAGTGAATGCCTATATCTTTTGGCCTTTGAGTCGGTCACTCACTCTCTTCTCGTTTGACTGGACATTCAATATAAAAAGTGTTCATTCTCAATTTTTCACTTTTATACTTTATTCTACTCACTGAGAGATTCTTGCAATAAAAAATAATTATTTTCACTTTGCAGGTTTTATCGCAAGTAAATAATTAGTAAATGCAGTTATTTTGGTAGCTCATTTATACGAATCCGTTTCAATGTATAGGCCGTAATTGTAGTGTGCAAACGATAGGTCATCATTAATGAACTCTTTCGCTTTACATTGTTTTAACACCAACTGAACTTGGCAAACGCATTGGACAAAATACATGCTTCACAATTTGTAGGTATAAAACAAGTTTCCTTCAAATTGTTATCCGATAATTCTTCATTCTGTTCTCTGTGTACTTTTCGTGTTACAATGTTTAATCAGTCTGTTGGACTTACCTATTATACATATATAGGGCAAACTGTATTTTTCAATTTTTAGGTTTGAATAAAGATTGATAGGAAAAATACTTTGATATTTAGGACACATTTTTTTATTAACCATCAAGAAATATCTTCATGAAAGACTTATACATAGTTAAAAATTAGAATTTACATCTATTCTGTCTTGGTACATGAGTGGAAGGAATATGCTGCATCAATCTTTCTATTAAACTTTGTTCGTTTACTTAAGCCATGTATGGGCTAATTAGTATTCCGAGCTTGACTGTGCGAAGCGATGAAGTAAGAAGACACGAAGCTATCAACGGGCGAGAAAAAAGATTATTTAATTCTACATATCGGATGAACTCTTCTCTCTCTTGGCTTTGTTGGTTTAGGGATTTCCCTTCAGGCTGAGCAAGTCTTCCTGCTCCAACAACCCTATCATTTCACAATGCATTGCATGCATTCCAGTGCAGTCAACTTCAACTCCAGAGAGGAGTCAAAGTCAAATCTTCTACATTTACTACCTAATTCTTTGTAATACTAGATCTTCTTTTTACAACTAAGTGGTGCATTTTATGTAACCCTCCACCTTCTGGTATAGGTAAACATACTTAATCCAATAAATGTGCAATTGCAATTTTTTTACAGTGAAACTGAGCGGAATCTGCAATCTTTCAGCATGCACAAAAGAATGTACTTCCTTGGTAGAACTAAATCTTATCTTATAGATGCAATACCTAATTTAATTCAGAATTTCGCAATTCGCGAGTACAGGTAATTATGGGAAATAGAACAGAACATAAAATTAACAAGTAATACACCATAGGATAAAATGGTAAATATTGTAAAATACAATTTCAAACGTTTACAGATATGATTACTATCCACTGTATGTATGCACTTGTAGTTATGTTGGAATGACGCAATGTCAATTCCGAATTACGCCAATTGTGTTTATTAGTTAAAAATAATTTACGACAAAAAGCAGGTGATTTAATAAGTACAATTATTGTAAATATTGATACAACGTCACTTGATACAATGACAAATATTGTTAAATTTGTTTAAAAGTTTTGTATATAGATTGAACTATGTGGTAGTAGCGGTGGTAATAGGAAGTAGGATACCCTGTGAATGTGTTGTTCCTATTGGGAATTCCATTGAGAGTCAGTGGCACATAAAGGATTCGCCTATTAGCACTGCTTCCGAGACTACTGATTGTTTCCTAATAGTCGAATGATAGCGATAGTGTCACCGCGACACGCATTTCCCTTTGAATACGGCAAAATTTCCGACATGATTCGACTTAGGGATTATCTATGCATGACTGCTAGCTTTCTGTTAGGGGCTTTCTGTGTGTAAAGTCAAAGCTATCTTACTTATAGATCCCGACGGAAAATCATTTCCCATATACACCACCACATCCAACACACTGACTTCTGACCGAACAACTTTTGTCTAACTTTACAGCCATCTATACAATTGCCCATTCTCATAAACAGTTATAATAATAAATACTTAGGTAAGGTGTAAGGCTTGTTAAGGATCTTATGCCTGGGTTTTCATTTTCAATGGATGATTCGGTCTACGAAAGCCTTCCGAGTTGAGCAGCGGACTTTTGAAGTGGACAATTGAATGCTTCCTGACCACAAAGTCATTGTTCTGGGGCAGCGATGAAGGCGGGGCGGAAGAAATTGTCAGCCTGTCAATGTCAAAGCCTAAAGGGTTCTGTTCTGGTGGTGGATGACGGACGGATGGTGCTGTTGTTTTGTCGTGTGAGAGAATCGTTCAAAAATATTTCCTGTGTGTGGTGGTGGAGGTATGGACTTGGAAGATTGTCAGATTGTCTGTGTGGTACGTTAAGTGGAATAAAGTGAAGAAGATGCGTGAGAAGAGTATCGATTCTCACTTTGTTGTCTTTCTATCACTATCACAGATAAATATACGATACTATGTAATCGTGCTATACAGAGACACATGGTAAAAGAGTGGTACAGTTGGTGTGAGATGTTCGGAAACGATATTTAAAGTTTAAATGAAAAACTGTAGAGATGGAGAGTACAGGAGGAGGCGGAGGTTGTAACTTACAAATGCCTTACACAGAAAATAGGGAGCCGACACACACAAAACAAGATACAGATAGTACTATATAGTACACAGAGTGCAAGAAGTCGCAATCTAAAAATTTCCTTTTCTATTGCTACACCGTAGAATGTAGAGTGTGTAGAGTGGAATAGATGTGCAGTGAAGTCAAGTCAAATTGAATTGAATCGAGAGACAGAGAATTGAAATGCAAGACAGGAACTGTGTGGCCATTGAGCAGTCAACATAACAACGTCAATGTCGGCACACAATAAAATTCGATTCTAATCGTTTCCCTGTCAGAATCACATTAAGAGAGACTCTTTTGATCGCTGCGTCGGTCTTCCCATTGTAGTCGTCTTCGGTTCTCTATAGTTTTCCTGCCTCCCTACTGTCAACTGCCATGCACATTTCCCATGTCTCCGAGAGCACAGAGAGTGTTATTGCAATGGACGCGCAGACTTCAGAATTCACTTTTAGTTATCTCTAAAGCTCGTCTCTTCTGTCCTCTGCAATCATAAAATACACAAGCCATAATGTATATACTGCAGTAAGTAATAGCATTATTTATAATGCGATCTATTGTAATGGTGATACACTAAGTATACATTAGATTACATTAGATAAGCATTTTAGAGAGATGAATACCTGTGTGTGCGTAGAAATGTATATAGGAAATCATATCACAAAGGGAACATCTTTTTAGCTGTGTGCTGTAATATCTGCAGGTTTAACTTGTAGATGGGTTGTGTTATGTAAGTGGATGAGGACTTCTTCTAATACAAGGAGGATGTATAGATAGAAAAAATCAAAAGTCAGCTTTCAATAATCTGTTGTATTGAACATGTCTCTTCTCATTGTGTAGTGCTGCTACTCGAACTCATCTTTTGATTGTGTGGTGGTTGGTGGTGGACGGATCGAGTGGTTTGGTTTTACTTTTCAAGCGAGCTCAACTCCAATCACCTTTAGCCGCTGTCATGTCACTCTCGATTTTTTTACTATTTCCATTTTGCTTTATTCCTTCCTCCTTGATCATTCTCTACTTATTTCTATTAGCGTTATGCCATATGCTGTATGTACCTGCTATACTAAGAGTAGAATGCAATTCGGTTGTTTTTGTGATGTTTTATGAGTGTTGCTGTTGCTACCACCTTGTGTTTGATTGGATTGAATTCTACACTTTAGAATCTATCGCTTTTGGCTGTCATGTCGTGTCATGTCATGTCAATCACTTTCTCGTCCATCAATGTTTTATTTTGGCAATTTTACCAACACCTAAAGAATTCCATCACTTCTTCTTCTTCTTAAAAGAAAGAGAAAGGGTCGAAAGGGAATGACAAATTATTTGTTTGCGGTCCCGAATTCAATATGGAACAATAAAAGCAAATGAGATAAATGCTATTCTGCTGTCACTTTTATTAATGACAGAAACATTGGTTCTGCTGTCTGCGATGATGGCGACTCTCTGTTGTATCAGTAGGTTGAGCTATTGAGTGTATAACATAAAAGTGATGTGTAAAAGAGATAAGAAATAGTTTTGCATTTTCTCGAAAGTTCAAAAGTGCAAAAATATTATTGCGCTATTTGTACTATTTACAATTGACAATTATCCATGGCTAGAACACTCGTATGACAACGTCTAAAGTTATAATTTAGAATATATTCCAGAAACACAAATCCTGAATATTTTCACAAGAGCGTTGTTTACTTTCCATGTAGTTTTCAACTATCATAAAGGTTAATTTTACGAATCCAGATATTTTGATCAATATTAATTAATTAATATCAATAATCAATGGGAACAATATTTTATTATCCATAAAAACAACTTTAAAAATATAAACATATAAGCACCAACAATAACAAACAGGAACAATAAAAAATAGCAACAGAGCAACAGCACAAGTATTTTTTTTACTCCTCTTAACAAGTATACTGTGTCCAAGAGGAATTACATGTGTGTGACAGTGTTTGTTTTTTATTAAATAAAAACAATCAATCTCTCTATGGACACACATAGATGTGCAAATATTTTACTTGTGTCCAATATGCATTTCATAGTAAAAATTATCGGATAGTACACAGAGCCAACTCTTGTATCCGTTGCCGCACAAGTGAAGACTGCCAAACAAAAAGTTGTACACTGTAGCCATAACCGTCTTCAGAACGGAGAAGAAAGTCAAAGTGAACAGAGTCCTCGGCGAAGAAGCAGATAAGTCACTACGTCCAGTAAATGCAGAGATGATAGTATTCACGATTTTTTCGGGGTCAATAATATTTTTTCCTCCTGGAAGAATATGTTCACTGATTTTCATATTATTATTTATTTGGCACATTCCACCGGAAATTGTAATGAGAATTATGGCACTAAAAGTTAAGGTTTTGTACTCCATGATTCCGAATCAGGACAATACTGAAAACAAAACCACAACCAAATATCTAATCAATTATTGATAAAAATATAAAGATTATAAATGCAAAATAAAACAATTGTCAAGAAAATATTAAAAACTCACGAAATTTCTTGAATTCAGCAGATTTCCACTTCGAATAGCTCTAGAAAACAAGTGCGGCTCTACAAGAAGATTTTTTGGTAGTGGTACTAGTGGAACAAGTAAACAAAGGATTCGTTCACTTTCGTGTAAAGTGTAAACACACAGTGCAAAGTAAGCACTACAAGTCGGCGGTAATTTTTGCAGTCAAGTCACTTTCACTAAGAGAAGTTCAGCCTCAGTTCATTTACGTTTCTTGGGGCAAACTTGTAGTTTCTAACCATAAACGCTATTTTCTAATAAATGAGCAGTCGAGCAACAAGTCGTTGGTAATGTAATGATGAGCTGTGCAGTTCACTGTAAAAGATTGCAACACTACTTTAGGTAGTATTTCATCATGTAGGTGCACGTGTTGTTGTTAACACTACGGTGCATGTCTCCTATGTTATAGATATAGGCTGTTTGTATAAGGGTATGTTATACAGATATATATTTTAAATTTCATCTTCTGGGGTAGGTGGAAATATTTAGTTGTGCACATCAGCAACTTGCTTTTTCTATAGAAATCCCCTTTGGATATGTTATTCTAATTTAATTGATAGTTTTGTAGTAGGGAAGTGATGTATTGAGGTAAGGAAGGTGAAGGTTGCGTTGAGGCATGTCATGAGATTGCTGCTGGACTTGATCGTCAAGATGCTGCTGTTGCTCTAACACACAAACTACTTCATGCGCGTACAGCAACAGAGCAAATGTTACTTTTTGCACTGATATCTACATTGTGCAATTACGATGTAATTATATGTCTTTAGAAATCTCATCTATAAACTGCACACGTGCAAAAATCTAGGAATTTGCAAATTTCTTCATGATTTACGGCAAAAGGAACCAGTTGCTTTGTGGATTAAGTATTCTTAAAATTGGCACAGTACGCAAATATTATACTGTATACACTTAAGAACCCAAGACTATAAATCAGCGTCTAAATAAGATGTCTGTACAATTAAGAAGCATAAATGCCTCGGTAGTGTTGAAAATCAGATAAATAAATCAAATCAGTTATGCTTCTCACAAATTTAAATACACAACCATCATACCTATAACTAACTAAGCGTACATTTCCTCGTAAAGGATTCCAGCACGTACAATAATATCACCCATCGAACAGGAATCAACTCCGTAATAACAATTGTGAGCTGAAACGGCGGTCGCCAACGGAAATCCTATCATGAACATAACCGTGTTGTCAAAATTCTCCACAAATGCAGTCCTCATCCGTAAATATGTTTCTCCGGGTAATCTGGACAGTTTTATCATAGGACCAATTATAGGACTCCTTTCTAGCGCCCAATAGCATCACACCATGTGTAATTCTATCCTGTGCTTCTGTTTGCTCAACTTGATAATTTTGGCCAAAATGTGGTGCATATAAAGTTTCTGGGTCAAAATATTGAGTATTTTGCACTGTAAATTGTGGCGCTTGCAAATATTGAGCTCCATAATGCTGTGAATGAATATTTTGCTCTTCAAAATGTTGCGATTGCAAATTTTGTGCTCCGTATTGTGGCACTTGCGTAATTTGTGAACTAATATCTTTCGTATGTAATTTCATATTTTGCGATTCCGAGTGCTGTACATTTAATGTTGCTACTTTTTCTTCCGTTCCATTCGTTGTTCCTTCCACTGCAATTTCTTTCTCTTCTGCTTTTTGCGCATTCAATTCCTCGCACTTTACTCTTTCTGACATAATGAAAACGACGAAAAACACACTGATGTACACGAGAATATTGCACTTTCGAACGGATCCTCCCCTTCCTATGTAACTTGTTGTGAAATCTCTCATTTTCATGCAATTTCTTAACTGCTTGTTATTGTGCTTTATTCTCCAATTTTGTTTGAAATAACAATTTGCTGTCTGTTAATTGCTAATTTGTGCTAAAATGTAATGCAAAATATTATGTTATGGACAAACCCAAAAACGAGAGCTGTTATACGCGAAGCACAACAGAAAACTTGAAGAGGCTTAATTGCGGTCGACTAATGACAGAGAACTGATTGTGAGAGAACATTGACGAACTTGACCACGACCGACCAGAAAGTCAACAAAATGCACGTCAATATCAACTTTTCGATTGTCCAACTCAATAAAAGCTAACAACATGGAAAACGTTGAACCGTAGTCATTCATATCTGTAGTGTATTGAATGACTATGGTTGAACCTTGTTAAGTGTGCAATTTCATTGCTTCCACTTTCAATATTATTACAGAATCAAATGAACATGACCACCCTAACCTAATCATCCTTATATGACAATGAAAAGGAAAGCATTTGAGTGCAATTACTACTTAACTATTTCGTCTATATTAGGTATTGTTATGAGATCATTTATTTTATTTGAATTTTTATTGAACTTGATCGCTCACTTTCACTCATCTGTCGTTGGACAACAATATAACTACGTATTAGCACACTACAAACAACAGTTATAATCACCTTTGATCAATTTAGTTAACAGAACTCACACAACAAGAGCATGTTAAAATTTAAAAAAATTATTAAATATTATTTGCATTGCCTGCTAGAAGTACTGTTGCGAAACGACAAATCTCTCTCAATGTGTCTGCCTGGGCCCACGTAAGGAATAAGTGATAGAGATACGTGCAATGTCAAGTTCAAAAGTGGACAAACTACATTACCGGTTACAAATACAAATGCTACATGTGCCATTGCACCTCTACATCATCTAGTTTCCCCTTAGGGGTCAAACTGAGTTAACATTTGCGATGTACTGGCCTGCATGTACATACATAAGCATTGAATGATTTGTTAAGGGGAGAGTGGTTGTGATGTAAAAATTGATACACATCATGAAAATGTCATTTACAAAAAATTAAAATAGAAATCTTAACATACCATTCTACCCAAGTTGAATGCAACACACACTTTGTAAATTGTGCTCTATTGAACTCCGATATATTTTGTTTGCAACAGTTTTCTAAGTGGTTTTTACCAGGTGGTAAAAAAGGTAAAACATCATTTTATTTAACATTATTAAGTCGGGAACATTAATTTTAATTCATTTTATTCATTCAACAACATTTTAATTTATAAAGGTATAAATAATTAATAAAGTTGTGAGAAAGGTTGTGATTTGCAATTATAGAATAAACTAGTGGAAGGGATTATGATTCCTTAAATTTACGTTTTGTAGCCTTTCTCAAACCATGATTTTCAGATCTCTTCAATTTTTGCTCCACTTATTTCACCGTTTTTACCAGGTGGGTGGTAAAATGGAGCCCGGGTGTTAAATTGCGAACATTGGGAGGACCTTAAAAAACGAGTACTCGTACATATCTACCATACTGTGTAATACACAAAAGAATTTTAAATGTTTATAAAATAGACAGGTATAAACTCCATCGTTGCTAAACTCCACTTTCCGTAGATTTGAGTGCATTTAGGCATTTAATTGTACAAAAGTGTAATCGTTGAGGTATAACATTTGTAATATTATGTGTATTTGTTGCTTGCATGCACGTTTGCTACAGTCCACTGTAATAAATGCCTTCTCATTACCAGATCGTCTATTCTGTCTGCGTGCTTATTCCCCCATACCCCAATTGTAATAGTTTATAGGAAGGGGTTGTTAGACTGCAGTAGTAGAAAGGTTATTTCTTAATTTTTCGTGAAATCAGGTGACAATCGAAGGCTGTACACGTTGAGAGTTCAAGGAGACATATATGTATGTAAATAGGGACAATTGACATGATAAGATTGACAGGAGTGTGACAAGCTTTTTTGTACGAGTAAATCCTGTTCTCTTGTGTGTGGAGGTTGGATACGCTCTCTTTGATTTCTCTTACTGAAAGTGAACGGGTCTCCAAATAAAATCCAAGCCAAAAGGCCAACGGAGAGAACCGAAGCGTAGAAGACTACACATGTTTCCCCGCTTATCTTCTCATTACTGAAAATGACTTTTGTACTTATTTCGGATTATACGGAGAATTTTCTTTTGTTGCGGGGTCGGAAATTCAGACAGAGTTGACTTCGATGTTGTTGGTGACACGCCGCTCACATGCCCGTCATTTAACTGGCTAACTGTTTTGGACTTTTCGGTTCATTCACACTGCGCGACTACAAAACACTTTGGGAAATTCTATTAGCATATTATAATATATAGGAAGCTAGTTAGTATTGTAAAAGTATTGGTTACTACTACATGCATATTAATACATGAATGGATTATTGTGAAGGAGCCAAGTGGCAGATCAAATGAATGGGCAGATTACAAGACTGGGCAGAACGTGACGGGACAGATGAGAGAGGGGGAAAGGGTAAAGAGATCAATGGAGCAGATCAGAGATTCTGTATAGGGAAACTTTCCCGACAACATGACAACTTGTTACTAAAAGGAAGTCGAATGAAGTCATGTTTGAGATGTGTGGACGACAATTCTATTGTTGTTTTAATCTCTTGGCTCACGTCAATAGAAAAATACAAATACCTACGTAAATACATTCAATTCGCTTGCTATTAATGGAAATGAGAACTCTGTCCCCTTCTGTACATTATTATGTATCTTGGGACTATAGGAAAGTGTGCACCTATATGTACAATTGAAATATCAAAAACCGTTACTCTAAACATTAGTACAATTAAATGCATCATACCATAGGATAACTGTGATAATGCTGATAATTCGATAGCACAATAAAATTTAGAATAAAAATACTGATAGAGCTACTACCTGTTTACTGTAAAAATATTTTATCCTATTATATACTTAAGTTAAATGTAACAGATATTTTTTTTGGTGTGTATGTATCTGTATTTACTTTATTTTGGAGTCGCGTTGCAAATTGTTGCATTGCAGCTTACAAGATATGTATTGCATTTCACTGAATTTCAGATTAGTTTGGATACTGCGTAAAGTTAATAATTTAAAAAATTGAAAACAAATTGTTTTGGACACAGTTTAACGAATTATTCACATACTAATTTTGATTTACTTACATGGACACTTGTAAATTAAGATGTAGGAGGGAGAAAAAGAAGAACACTTACTTATACATATATCCACAAGATATATCACTTTCTTTACAAGCTAGAAAACTGGTTGGTTTGTCAATAATAATACAAATCTCAAGCTTATAAATCCCTTATGCATTCAAGCAGATTTTTGTACACATCCATTTAAAGTCATAAATTGTTTAGCTAGTATGTAGTTGTACCTTTCGGCGCAGTCAGACAGAGACGGTTTATTCTCAAGTGCAATCTTTACTGCAATAATTCTAATGTACAAAAACTGGATTTTATACTTATTTAATTCTATCAATTTCTAATTACACAGCAGATAGGAATTGTTTTTACAAATGAATTCGTATTTGTATATGAAAGAATGGATAAACTTGAGAAGGTATACACACACACAATTCACGAAAGCAACTTTTTTCTCTATAATCGGCAATACGTATTCGTACTTTCAAAAGTCGCTTTTGAGTGGATTTCACTAACAAGTATTCTTGTCTCGAAAATCAACAATCTCCTCTATGACGATTTCTGCTAAAAGCGCATGCATTTTAATCCAAAGCATATAAAATGTGCTTATGCATATCATATTTGTAATTGTAATACATTTTCTACAAGTGATATAAGGAACACTTTTTCAAATTTTCTATTTCTATGAGGCTGTTGGTTAATGCTTCGAATTTTTCAACACGTAAAAGGATTTAACGTTACCATATTTTTATATTAGGTCTTACTTTTCTTTAACCCATAACTATACTTGGTTTTTAAAACTCTTTTAAAAATAAATTATCCATGTAAAATCTATGTCAAAATTAGTATCTTGGAGCTACCCATAACATTGTAGAATAGGATACATGTCCATTTGTTCACAGACACGATATTTTTGGTAAAAGTGCAGGAGTAGCAGAGCCAGAGCTCATTCCAATGAATAACAATGGCCTTCACCCTTTGACTTGACTGGCGCAATATTCCTCACAATAAACTTACCTCATCCATAATAAAGGAACCCATTCAAAGTCAAGACGAGTCTTACTAGTGGACTCCACATACATACATACACGGAGTAGTAAGACAGGTAAATTAAGTGTGCGAGCATTATGCACGTTAACAAAAGAGAATGACTGATGATTGAGCTGAATTGGTTTGATCCCCTGCTCCATATAATAATGCAAAGGCTATCTTATCCTTCCTTCCGCGCTCCGCCGCCACCACCAGCCCCAACTACCAACTTGTAATATCTTTGTGTTAAACAATGTCGGCGAGCATTACTTTTACATCACATCATTCACATCGCATTACATTATCCTGTATTACATACGTTATTAAGTAAGTAGAGAAGAAGCTACGGAATAAAAAGGAAGGATAGTCGTACAGGTAATTGAGTGCAATGTATTGTTACACATAAAAGGAACCAATTGCCACATTATATCCCATTCCTTCAACGAACTTTTCATCTACCCGCAAAACCAATTTATCTCTATTACCTGCCTGCTATACATAATACTGGAATCTACCTGACTCTATTTTATACATTTTATGTATACCCGGCAGTTTTTCTATTGGGAAATATAAATATTGCTACAAACTTAATATAGATATAAATTCAAGTTAGTCTTCAGTTTATTTCAAATTTGAGGTCCAAACAAAACGCAATAGAAACTACTGCAAGACATAATGCAATATTTTTAATTTAATACAGAAAGCTATGTCAAGTTTCACTTGTTGGTACTAAAATTTGTGTTGTACAAGGTTGAAGTCTATCTACCGCATAGCTCTGCAATAAACATCACATGACTAATTCAATATAACGGAGACTACGTATCAAGTACATTGAACAATACACGAAGATGTAATTCAATATAGCCAAACCATGACTAACCCGCTCCACTTTTGTCTCTCTGGGGGTTCTACAAAATAAATCACCTCCATGCACATAAACACTACATACAACATCACACACCAGCAAATCTTGGGAAACACATATGGTGTTAAAAGCGATTTTTCAACTCCTCGGACCATGAACACTTTCACATACTACATTGTAATATATGTAATGTATTATGAATGCGGATTGAGTAATTAAGTTTAATACCCTGGTGGACAAAGGAAATATTAAATCATACCTTTGATTTTTTTTATTATTGTGGTTTTACTTTTGTGATTAAAAAGAAATGATGCAAATCAGTTTATAGAAAATAAACGTTTATTGTAACAGCAATCGTGAATAGCATTTTGTATTGGAAATATTATTTTAGTATTCAGCTAAAAGAAAACTTGTTGAATTCTTTTGAAGTGCAGCTGCAAATATTTTCGGCCAAATGTTACTGCGATAGTATGAGTTTAGGGAAGGAGCAAGGGACGACTGTTCTGTGAAAGTATATATTTTCAATGCATTCATTCCATGTTACGACTGAAAAGGAAAATCTTATCTGATTTTTATTATCGAAAACAGATGTGATGCGATTTACCGATTAGAATTTCTCCAGGGTCAGAGAGCTCTGTGTGTGCAAGCAGTTGTTGGTCGAAAATGTGTCTGTACAAAATAAAAGAGATACTAATCGGTATTACCCTTGAACTAGTTGTCTTACACACAGACAAACATTCCCTTGCTAATCTTTGTTCAGCGAGGCACTGATGAAATTCTAAAATGTCTGTCTTCAGAAAAAGCGGGTATTTCACGAATGAGACACGGGGAGTGAGCCCAAAGTTCTGCATTAAATACACGAAAGTAAAACATTACATTACCAGTTTGAATAAGGCTGACCTAAACAAGAAAAACAATTTGGTCCTAATTTTTCTAACAATTTTTATATTTTCTATCTTTTACTGCAGAATAATAAGTACCACACCACTCTGTTTTATAGTATCAATAGTTATTAATATATCACATCAAATTATCAGGTAGCGAGAACTTGCGATTAGATCGTATTGCAATTTATTAAAGATGGAATTAACGAAGTTTATTTTATTATCAGGTATTTAATTGTTCTTTGCACATTTTCATGCATATTAATCAGGAATAAATATGAATCATTTTAGAGGTAGCTCGGGTCCACTGGCAGCTAGATCTGTTTACTTTTGTACTACATACATTTCATTCTTGAATATGTTCGTTTTATGGTGATGGTGAGATAGGCCCGACGAGTGAGCAGGAGATTGAAGGGATGTGAACAGAAAGAAACTCTCAAACTGTGAAGACAGGTAACCGCCCCTGTCTTCTGTTCCTTTTGATAAAGTTCCCTGTCTTTTCAAGATAGATTAGTCCATTCGTAATGATTAAAAGGTTATCTTTTGGTATATTCGTGATTCGTTTTTTAAAATGACTAATGTTTTCTGCAATTATTGAATTAAGATAAAAGGTATTGGAAGGGAAGATAGTAGATTAGGAAAAATACGTCTTCAAGCTGATTAAATGTCATCGAGGCAACAAGGGGACAAACTAAAATAGTAATATAAATATTTGAAGGCAAAAGATCTTTTTTTAAACTTTCGTAAAAGAAATTGTGTCGATTAAATTACGTAATGAGCCAATATGATGTTGATGTGAAGTGTAAAGCTTTCTAAAGGCAACAAACAGTATATTTGCTTTCATGTACAGAACCGAAAATTAAAACGACTTCATACGTACCTACATACATTATAATTATAATGAATTAGTTATTAGTTATTTAATTATCCAAAAGGATTTTAACTGAATTTCATTTCCAGTGTTTTGACGACTTTGTAAACGATTGTGAATTGTTGACCATACAATCAATAAATACACTACCACTAGTAAATATTCAGTGTATTGATCTATTTCCACACGCAATTGCATTGAAATATATATCCACGCGCATTTTCCTTTTGGTGCATAGTACATACATATGTATATACTATTTACTAAATTACATTTAAGTGTTTCTCCGCTGTGTGGGTTCGGTAGTAGCCCTTCATCATTGAGAAGAAATCTCTACACTTACACCATATATAAACTTTCATCTAATTCTATTGGGATTGTAATAATAAAAGTTATTGTTGCACACAATAAGCAAAGTCAAATAATTTCGTCGAAGGTTGTTTTCTAACAAGACAGATGCCGAGTGGAGAAAATCAACGAAAATCTTGAGACGGCCTTCTCTTAGCTATTATAGAACTGAGCTATACACAAACAAAGAGACAGTGTCCAAGTACAAAGTTCTGCTAAGGGAGTTATATAAAGAATAAAGCCAAACAGTTACTTATTATTATTCCATGTTGGCGATGATGTTATGGTGGAAATATTTTCCAATTCTTTTATTGCTCTCATCACTTAAGTAGCGATGCTAACAAAGTAACAATCACCCACCCACCCAACACACAAATGGATTATGCTACGGATTGGATTGCAGGAGCGTCAAGTCAAGAAACGAGACCGCTGCTTTGTGACACACGCAGCTTCTCCGCTCCCCCTTCAATAAGAGACTCCTTGGTGGGTTCAAATTGCAGTGATTGACAGACATGAAAATGAGATTCCGATATTCGTTATATCTACAAAGTAATGTCTGCTGCTGCTCAGAAACACTCAACTGTATCGGTTCTCTCTGACTTCTTTTCCTAGACTTGACTTTTGACTTACCCGACTCCTATAAGGCGTAAAGTAAACGCAACTGTATGAAATAAAGGAAGAAGAAGACACGCCACATCATTTCATTTTGATCGGCGGAGGCAATGGACTACCACACCTCACGCGATTCACATCAGCAGGCAGTCAGCCTTTTTGTGGTTTTTACTGTTACGCTGATGTGCTAATGAAATCTAAAGCTACCATTATATACTTTGTTCAAGTGAGTAATAATTATGTTTATAGTTTGTAGAGGTATACCACCACAAAAGGCATCATCGATGTAAAATTAAGCTTTTCATATATACATTTCATGCTAAGCATTTATACAATTTCGATCTGTTCTATTGAACAGAATAAGACCATGTTCAGCCATAGAATTAATTATGCAGCTCCGTGTAGGTAGAAATAATTGCCAACTCTGAACCTAAGTAACTAATTCCACATTTTGTAAAGATAGTTTTATATACCAAACGGAATGAAAATTATGATTACGATTGACAAAGTCATAATATTTTTTGTTTTTTCTAATTTTAGTAGTAGATAGAGTGGATATGTAATGAAAGAACTTTGTGTTAAACATTTTTCACTAAATAAAAATAAAAACACAGAATGACAGGGATTTTCTTGTTTAGTTTAAGTAAACATTTCGTGTTTAGAATAATGCAGATGACACTGACGTTACCTGGCCTGACATATTGCACTCCCTTTAGATTTGTCCGTCAAACTCCATGGAAGAGAATTCTTGTACCCCTTCAGGCATTTTATCCCAAATATTACATGAAAGTTGAGATTGCAAACGCAATTGAAGTAGTTTTTCTCATACGTATTCGCAATCAATTGGCCATCGATATTTTTTAACATACAAGTTATTTAAATGACAGGAAAAGTTTCAATAGATTCACCGTCAAAACGTTTGTACTTTGTTCTTGTTCACATATTAGTACAAGTTAGATTGAAGGAGTGGTGTATCTAAACAATTGTTGACAGCAATATTTACATATATAAGTATTAAAATACATCGACGTCTGCTTAATTAATCCACAATTCACATTGTTGTATCTGTACTTCGAATCGGACTTTTGGAAAAAGCTGCAATTGCCACGGCGGTGTAAACAGATTGTCTTCATACAAGTATTTACGGCACTCAATTAGTTATTTTCTCTCATTAGCCCCGTCGTATAATTACCGAAGCAATAAAACACTGGAAAGGTTTTTGGTGGGAGCGTGTTCATTCCTTCCCATTATATTTACTGCTATTTTACCTCTCTACCAAACAAGAAAGTGCCTATTTCAAAAGTCCTCGTATCGTGTGGCTCTTTATTATTACCTCACCTTCTGACGTGTATACAATAACTCAGAATAGGTGAGTAGCTAGGTTCTGTACTCAACAGACATGAACAATCACCTAGTAAAGACACATTGCACACTGAAACAATTGAAAACAGGAGCACCAAGCAAAGTATATCCACATTAACTCTCTCGAGTAACTCTTTCTTATCTCGACTTCATCTTCACCCAAAGAACCACATAACATGATGATGATGTAACGAAATACCTTCTCAAATACATTTCATTGTGTAAGTCCAACAGAAAATACTAGAGCAGTTCGGGGATGCAAAGTCTAACAATAATAAACCGAATTGAATGAAATGCAGAGAGTGAGAGAGAGAGAGACAAGGCAAACCACAGACTGTCAAAGTCAGATATTCCTTTAGATTTTGTTGGTTTTGTCGTAGACAGCGTGCTTGGTCTTCCTGGTAATGAAATGAAAACCAAAGGGGAAACCACAAGAACTCAGTCTAAATCTAATTTGAAACAAAACAAGCAGAAAGAAGAAAACACGAGTGCAGGTAAAATAAAATAAAATGTTTGTTTGTTTAGGTGCATGTATTGCAGTGCTGTAGGAGGAGGAGGTTCACAGGGCCTGCTGATATTTACTATCGAAGCATAGATGATGATCATCGGACATAAAATATATCGTGTTATATATATGTCACTTGCGACTGTTCTATCGCCTATTGCTGTCAAGTGATGCCCCAAGGTTTTCTCGCCTGAAATGCAGCTGCTTAGCTTGCTTCTGTGATGTCTCGATGATAAGAGACGACACAGAGCATATCTCTTTTGCTCTTTGTGGTTTCAGCAGAGGAAAAGTAGCGAGAGACGAAATATTACCCAAAGGGTAAGCTCACCTTAAATGTAACAAGCTATATGTACATACAACGGATAACAGACAAGATACTACTATACAAAAAGAAATTCAGGGAAATAACTATTTGGTATATTACTAAGCTTTTTTTATTTGAGAATCTGACATAATACAAGATGTACGTAGTGCGTATGTAATATTCGAAGAGCGGAAGGTACAGTCTTTGTAATAAAGACTGTGCTGTTGTTGTATAGAAAAATAAATGTGTAAGATAATGGTGCCCCAAATTTTCCGTGTGCAGGCTGCACTACTACTAATACACTGTGTAATATAGGGAGTACCTTTCGGATCCATTGTATTTGTGTAGTAATGATGTAATGTATAGTATTAGCAGTCTGTGTTATTTGTATGGATAATTCTTCTCAATTAAGCAAACAACCCGAGGAAAGTTTCTTTCCTCTTGACAATCTATCTCTCCATCCATCTCTCTCCTGTGCGTATTTAGCTTGGCCTTTTCCCTCCTGGCTCAACAAAACCAGTCGAGTTGACTCGGGTAATTTACGGGCTCTTTATTAAAGGGCAACCATCACTTCTTACATAATCAACTCTACCCTTTTGCTTCACTTTTTTTTTTACTTATTTTTAGATTAGGGCACACAATCATTTGTAATATAAATTCACAATCTTATATAATATGCAAGTGTATTATAGATAGTGTTGTATACTTTATCAATGTGCGCACAAGGCTTTATTATAGATCGTATTAGTAAATGTCCTGTGTTAATATAGTAGACTGTTTTTATTTTAGTTTGGGAAAGTGTTACATCACAGTTGTAGGTATTTTATGTATGTTGGAGGAAATGTCTGCATAAAAAGGTGTTGGGTTCTCCAGGAACATAAATTCTCGACTGAGGCTGAGACTGCAACTACTTATTTGTTTCTTTGCTTAAATTAGACAAATGGATTATTTATGGAAGAAGATTAGTAGTTCGGTGATTGTGTGTCCGGGCAAGAAATAATACGTCCAGTCTTATTAAATAAGTAAACGTGCTCACCATTACGTGGTTTATTTACACTATTTATCTCACCCCTACCATGAATCAATCTTAACGTAACCATTTCCAGCTAGCGCGTCATTTGTTTAACTTAAGAATATTGTTTAAGAAGTATAAATATGTAATACAGATTTTTCATAGACGATCAAATTAAATATTTGTTTTTATGAACATCATAAGTAGTAACCTTTTAGGTGCAATTCATGTTATTTAAGCTAACACGTGGAATAGCTTTTCTGACTAGGTTCTGAGATATCCTACTTTCCTAGAAATCTTAATCATTGTTCTGTTAATGGGAATACAGCAATTTTATTAAAAATTCAAAGGCACAGTTGAGAGTCTAATTCCTTTACTCATTAGGTCACACAAATACGAACACATAAGGCACACAAATACACACGAATTGGTCAAATTTAGCTTAGAGCTATCATCCCACACAACAGCAGAACTGAACAAGGAAAATAAATGGTGCGAGTTAACACCCAAAGCAGACCACAACAAGTGCCTACACACACATTCTCAGTTCATATAATATTAGCTTCGACTAACCAAATTAGATATAACACGAGTCACTAACTAACTACACAGCAAATGAATCATTGTGCTTACTGCACTGTCTTATATAATAATACAATATAACACACAAGTTATGATGGTTGCTGCTGCAATTATGGTAACGTGAAGAAGACCTTAGCTTATATATCCGTGTAAAGAAATCAGGCCATTTGGTTAACAGGCTTTTCCAATCATAGTCAAATCTGAACTGTTTCTTTACACTGCGTACAATATTTTAAGCAATAAACAACTCGACTGTGAAAACACGAACGGGTTTCCTATTAAATAATGTTTTTGTACATTCTATGTAGTAGCAATAGTACAATGTGCAGTAAGTAGAAGTTAGCATCAGAACCAGTAAGCAGATAGCAGTCAACACACTTACAACAATTTTTCCCAAATTAGCTTTAGAACACAGTATATCTACAAAATCTGTATAAAATGTGCAGTAAGTAGAAGTTAGCATCAGAACCAGTAAGCAGATAGCAGTCAACACACTTACAACAATTTTTCCCAAATTAGCTTTAGAACACAGTATATCTACATAATCTGTATAAAACAATTCAAATAATTTTTTAAAAACATATTCTCTGACTTCAAAATCAGCAGAAATACATTTTCGAATAATCATGTTTTACACTTTATTTGCTGTGACCTCGTTTTGTTTGATCGTTGTGGCCGTGGACGGTAAAGAAATCATTCCAGTGTCCATGGGACATGAAATCGGAGGCGGAATCGGGAAAATTGCATTCCATCTCAACAGTCTCATCAATGAGTGCGAACCAGAAAATCTCTCCGAGTGGTTTACTTTCTTGGAGGTAAATAATTCTGATATTTCCAGAAGCTCAGTTCAAAAAATCGCATTCTATTAGAATAGTAATCTTTGTTTTTGATCAGGAATTCCTGGAATGCAAAGAAAACGCTGGGACAAAGAAGACGTACGATGAGCGGGTGGCGATGACGGCACTTGAGACAGTCGAAGAACATTGCAACACCTGGCCGCGACTGCATAAGTGCTACAAGGGACTTGCAAACGTTCTGAATGTGTGCTATGAGAAGCAAAACGGAATGAAAAAGAAGGGAACAGATGCGTTGAGTTTTGCAGATACGTACTCAGACTACATTTGCAATAATAAACACCAATATTTGGGTAATACTTCACTTTTACACTTTTTTAATTATTTATGTTTACAATAGTAGAACTTTATATTTTTTAATTTCCAGTACACACGCATAACACAGAATCTGATATTCCAATTAAGAGCAGACCCATGAAATGTTACTTGGAAAGGAAAAATATGATTACAGAATGCACAACGAAAAAATTCAAAGCAGAGACATCGACCAATTTTTGCAGGTTCTCCGAATTACTATTTTGCTTTGTCTTTTTCCTTCGTTCTTTTCGATTTGCCTTTTATGTGAATGCTAATTTTTTTCATTTCATGTACCTCTTGGCTACTATTTTCAAAAGGAACTTGGGGATTGTTCGTGAGTGCTTTGACATCAGTTACGAGGATTGTGAAAATATGGAAACGAGGGGCTACGTAACGGAACTGCTGAAACAAATTTCCAAGGATTTACAATGTGCTGCCGATTGAGATAGTCCTGTTTAAAATTCTGTAAGTTCTGATTACTATTTAACTATTGTATTCTTTTTTGTACTTTATTATGTTCTCCTTGTTTTCGTATAGGACATAGGATAATAAAAACAGACTTAAGCAATCTTAAATTTTTTGTTCCTGTATCACTTATGTTTTGAGTGAGTTGTCATTGCCAAAAATATTTATCTTTATTTGAAGTTTTTGCTAACATTATGAGATTTCTGTGAAATGTACATAAAGTTCATAAAACATACATGCAAGTAAGTAAGCCTATGGAAAGCCATAATGTAAAATCAATTTTAGTATGCAAGTGGGGACTTTTCGGTAGATTACAAAAAACATGGAAAGGACAAAACCGCCGAAAAGACAATAATCAAGTTAGTAAGCGGATTAAAATCCTTTTTAGTGAGTGAGTTGTATGATAGAAAAATTCCTTGTAATAGGATTACCGATGCTTAGTCGTCCATGATAGCTCATCGCGTCACCTCTAGATAACGTACATACGTATCTCTCTGCTGCAATGTATTTAAATAGGAGACATCACTCTCTCAGAATCACAGATAAAGAGAAGAGTAGCTGTTGTTGTGAACGTGCATAAGCACAGAGAAAATCTTCCCTTTGAACGGAAATTATTTTAAGTAATGCAATGAAATCGGTGCAGTCAAATAGAAATTCAACATGTCATTCCTTTTATTTTTCACTTTCGTACTGTCCGTCCGGCTTCGGTTACTTTTCACTCCAATGGAATACATCACACCTGCAAGTCATTTTGAATACATATGGCATTGATTAATAATGCGATGTGCGCAAGATGAGACTATAATCCAAACATGCATTTGTATTACCACCAGTATGTACAATAACATAATGTGAACGATTAAATCAATGCATTACCTTGAGACCTACTAAATTTTAATGTGCATAATCTGTTGGGGTATATAAATGATCAATAGGAGTTTAACCAACCCTTTGAAACAACATTTTCCTTATTTTAAAAATTATAGTTAAATTAATTAAATGTGTAGTACTTTATGCACACATGCATTATAAATACTGTACCTAATAAAGGGCCAACCCTTGGGCCAACCTAATTGTTTCTGTAAAGCATTTGCTTCGGTTTTTACCAAACGACAAATTAATATTAATTATTCGTTTACAAACCTAGGAAATAAAATTTGAAATTTTCATTATGCGTCTTCTCTCTCTGCATAATCGTTCATCATATTGTCACTTTTTTCAAAAGGATGAATGTTGCAGACAAGAGCAAAAATACACTTTCAGTTAGACGCAACTAAATTAAAAAATAATCAATGACTTACGTCTTCTCTTGTGTGTCTGTGTGAGTGTCAGTGTCAGTCATTGTTTTTGCGTCAATGAACTGACAAGAGACCGAAGAGGAACTATCTACAAGTTAGTGAGCTGTCACACGTGAAGAAGACACAAACAAATATGTAAGCCGCCTCTCAAAACTCAACGCCAACAACAGCACAGACTGAGAAGAAATGAGATTGACTTCAAGAAGAAATCAGAAAAGAACACAGAACACCTGCCAATAGTTAATCTCGTCTCAAAACATTCAAATCAAGCGAAAGTTATTTCCCATCCACTTTTCACTATCCACTAACAACAAGCGAGAGAGTGTATTAAATCGCTAGTAAACATCCCTACACAATATTCTAATACTCTGTTGCTCAGAGGAGACGCTGTGTAGAAATTAGGACGCATAGAGACGAAAAGGACATTAAGATTCCATTTCACATTCTTTTCCTTCTCACAGAACAAGAGAAAAGGAAGTCAAAAAAGAATTCACGGTTCATCTCGTCTCACCAGTTAAGGTCGACACCAGTAATTTCTGTCTACATAGGAAAGAAAAAGTATGTAATATTAAATACACTGCTGTAGGGATAGGGGAGTCAGTGCAATACCTTATACTCTCTTGCCAGGCCGATTATCGAAAGTAGCAGCTCAAGGCAATAAATTCGATTGTATTTTTAACTCTTCTTCCTCCTCCCTTGTGATCTCTACCGTCAAGTGACTTGACGAGAAGTTAAATACGAATTGCTAAAGTAGTAGATGGAAATATAGCCTACGAATCCTTTCCACCACCATCACAAGTCACAGTCAACTGATAATTATGAATGCGTCAATCTTCCAAAAGACACCGTTGTCAGTCTCACTGTCTCTGTATAAGTGGATCCTAGTAAACGGAGTAAACGCAGGATTCATTCACATCTCTACTATGTACATCCCTGATCCTCCTATGCATTTGCACGATGTGTTGCTAGAAACAGTCATCATAATGTTAATGTTCGTGTAGGACGAAGATTAAATATTCGACAGCCGTTTGATTTGCTACAGATGAGTGATGAGACGAGTGCCAAAGGGTACACAGTCAGAAAATTAAATTCAAATTTGCTCCTAGTAGTTAGATACTTCATTCATCCACATCATATTGTATTTTACTACAGGTTCACCCCATTCATTCAACCATTCGGAAGAATTTCATTCTCAACCAGCACTCTATACCAGAGTGCTGTTCATTATCATGCTTACAATTATCCTTCCGGGCTTCTTGTAATCGGAAAAATCAGTCATTTGTGCATTTCTGGTTGCAAGGTTGCAGGGAGAGCTTGAAATTCATTTAAACTATAATTACAAAATATATTATTGTGCCTTTGCAAATGTAAGTATTATTATAAATTAAAGGTTCGCTATGTATTTCGTTGAACTGAGCTGACAAATGCGAATCAACAAACATTAATACTAAGCACATTCAATTAAATATCACTGCAATCAGTTATAGTTTTTTTATTCCACCTAAGAAAGTATATTTATAATTAGAAAGTATTTAAATATTTTATTACATGGCGTTAAAACATAAAAGGAATCATATTTCTTTGCAATTGGCAAAATCAGTCGAAATGGTAAGTGTAGTACCAGCAAGACTCTAGCAGAGACAGATGTTCAAATAAATGACGAATAGATTGTAGATACGATCAAACTACAGTGAGTTGATACTTTTCATGCGGGAAAGAAAACATTGGCACACAACGAACAGCGAGTCAAAGTATTCCAAAACATAGACACAAACTAGCGACTACTAATGTTACAAAGTACACAGAGAAAAGGTCCTTTTGCTGTTGTTGAATGTGGACATTATGATATTACATGAATTTCCTCACTGTTCCTTGTGCCACTGTTCTGCTGATGCCTACAACTACTTGCCCATCTGCACACTCCACTCACCCACTCAACTTTGTACATTGGGACTGTCCTCTGTGTGTCTGTCTTTTCTCATTTTACGGACGAAAGACAACAGAAGACATGGAGGAAGAGATTATCCCAACAATTTCCAACTCCACATCTTTTGTATAGGCAGTTTTAGTAAGCTTTGTCGTTTCTTTCTGCCTTTGTCTTACTTTAGTCAAGTGTGTCGTGTGTGTCGAGTGCACAAGTAAGTAACTGCTAAGGAAGTACATGCGACATGCAGTGAGACAGAGAGAAAAGTACTTTAAGGTACTTCATTGTTACTTAATTTGTACTGAGTATTAGTTTGCTGCTAGAGCTAAGTACATTAGTTCCAGAGAATTGTTCAGACGTGGATAATATAGATTTGGAGTTGGAGTGGAGAGCGGATGAAGGGCCGGCAGCAGGGCTGGACTACTACGAGGTAAATAGAAAGATAATGTTTATCTTTGACAACAAAGCCAAGTGAAAAGAGTAGATTATTAGCAGTGACACTGAAATGAACAGTCACTTAGCTCACAATCACTCGTATTTCGTATCGAGGTAGTAACCAACAAGATACTTTCATTATGTACATAGCACAATCGCAGTTGCTCCACTTAAATACATTGTGTTACATAATAAGAGCAGAAACGCTCCGGCTCTGTGTGTGTGTCACATTACATATATATGTATATAAGCTGCAGATTTCCGTTGGGACAGTCAATTGTTACGTGTCCTCCGTGTGGATTCCACTATACTCACCAGTTGCCTGCCAGTTACTCATATTTTCATTTGTTTCCTTCCTAATGAGCTTATGAATTATTTTCTTGGTGGATTAACGAGATTTCCTCACAGTCCCTCTCTAAGTAGATACTTGAATGCAGTTGTGAAGAAATGTTAGAAATGCTGCAGAATAAATGAAAATGCATATATACTTTATGAAAATGTTTATTCATAAGTTATAGCACTCTCTCGCGCTCTCTATGTGAAGAGAATCGCTTGCAGAAGCCGGGGATGCGTCCTTGTGTATACTGTAGTACAAAGTAAATTAAATCTGGAGACGGAGTCGCGTCTTAAATAAAGAGACACCAGAAGAGTGTTGTTGACTTGACTTGGTCTCTCCAGTCGGCCGTGTGTGAGCTGACTGGACAAATATCACAGGAGGACAACAGGAGACCCGACTAGAATTACTTTCGAGGGTATTTGCCTTGTTGTTGAAGAAATGAAATGAGTGCAGATGCTCTTAATACTACAACAGCAACTTCGAACTGACTATGGGCTGGTGGCTGCTGCTCTGCGTGTATTTACGTGCAGGAGATGTGATTTGATGATGTTCAGACATTGGACTCTTTAGATACGACTCTAATTGCTAATGTACTCTCTAGAAGGAACGGAGACGAGACGCACTTAACTTTTACGTTGATGTGACAATGACTTGAGAGAGAGAGTTCTCTATGTGCTCACTGCTTTACATCACTTTTATTTAGTGTTTCAGCACACACATGAAGAATACCCGTTCTCTCTGTTCTCTATGTGAATAGATAAGAGAGGACCAACAATTTACATTACCGACATGAACTTTACCTGACTCGTCGTTCTACCTTTCTTATGATTATTCTCTCTGAAGAAGAGGATTGTGTAGCATAAAACTGGACAGTCCTCTG
>JABASC010000634.1:0-34945 GCA_019776185.1 Plutomurus gul | reverse complement strand
ATCATGCACAAACTATAATGTAAATGAGGAGAAGTGAGTTGAAAGTGATATATACTAATTACGTAATACACAGAAGCTGGAATATACAATGCAACAGAGTATTTCGTTCGTTAATAAATAATTTGCGAAAACAATTATTCCTCTTGTCTAACTTTCGACGATGTTTATTGCCAACATTTCACAATTGATTCGAAACAATACAAATATTCACTTGGCTTAGTCAGATGCAAACACAATGAATGCAGCCGTACGCAGAGTGTGGAAACTATGTGCGTACATTCGTCTTGCTCCTATGATCGGGGAATCGTACGCATTATTTCCTTAATTACATGTGCCAAACTGCCAAAGCTAACATCTTATAGAATATATCTGAACCAGAGACTTTGTCGCACATTTACGCTCATTGTTCCCTATTTTAGGTATGCACTACCAACTAAGTATTAAATGGATGAATCCGCTGGGATTGTTTGTAGGTGAAAGAGTTAGCAAGTATGAAAATATGAATTATGAGAGAAATTAAGTTTTTAAAGTAGCCAATTAACGTCAGTTCAACCATGGGAGGCAGAAGCATTATTTGTCGAAATGAAACGAAACCTGATGTAAGGCAATTGTAAATACAGTTCTTTGGAAGTGAGCTGGGAGAACCCACTGAGGGAAGCCATGCAATTACTTGCCAATTATTAGAGATAGAACTCTGTAGAAACCTTTAAATCTGCACAGAAGGGAAACCTACCACGTTTCTATCCATGTACTAGATTTGCTAGCTGTCAAAATTCACTCCTTGGCTGGTCATACATTTGAGCAACACACATTGGGTCAACCGGGTGACCTTGACCAATGGGGAACCTGTAGCGGAGATTGAAATGCTTGTACAGGGGTAGATCAACAATTGTAATTCTGAACTAGACATACGGGTTTTCAACTCGAAAACGTATGTACGTGGAGAAAATGTGTACATTAACAAGGATTTAAACTACACCGTATAAAAATATATTTACAATCATTAAAGTAAATTGCGACAAGGCCAATACACATTAGCCAAATATACGTATGTACTACCATTAACAGTTGAAATTCTAAATCGAATAACAATATTAAAAATAGCAGTAAGGGAAAAATTAAGCTACGCTCTGTATCCACCGGCTCATATATTATGAAAGGACTACAAGAGACAAACAGAGGAAAACTGCGTCGGTTCAGAGTTCGGAGACAAATTCGGAGAAGTCCATAATGGATGGACACTAAATGGAATTCCGTTAAAATTACCTTAGAATCCTGAAACGACGGTTTTAATTACAACATGCATTGCGCAAAGGCAGAGAAACCTTTGTTTACACGGCAGAATGGGCTAACTCTGCATGGAAATAGCTTCAGATCACCATATAGATGCTTTGCATCCTGCAGTTGGATTGCTGTGACTGAGTGAGTGAGTGAGTAACAGCTAGGGCATCTAAAACCGTGGCGGAATTCCAAACCACTGGAAAACCGGTTTTAAAACCGCTTCATAGAATAATACCATTTTTCGTTGTTTATGATCAATATTTTGTTAATATCCAGAAATACTTATCCCGATATGTTTATAGTTTGTAAAACTTTAAATTAGACATTGAATTCAATGATTTGAGTATAAAAGTACTGGTGGCACAGGTTAGTGTTTGATGTATTTGAAATAAACAGCAAGTAAGCTCACTGCGTAGAAAACCAACATGATAAAATAGCAATTTAAAATTATTTTATCGTCTTTCTGCCCAAACATTTCTTCGTGTTTGGTTTTATGAAATCCTAGAAAAAAATAGGAGGGTCGAAACGTCAGAACAAACAAAAATACATATTAAACTATACAACTATAAATAAATAAATCTAAATTCATCCGAACATTGGTTTTCTCCGCAGTATAAGGTGAGCTTACTTCCTGTTTATTTCAAATTCAATTCAATGGTGTTTATTTCAAATTAGTCGTCAATAGTTTAAACTGGGATCTGAGAAAGTAAATTTCGTCTAGTATATCATTGCTGGATCGTACTTTGTTGCAAATGTTAGCCGATAGAAGAGTACGGCAAATGCCAAAAATTAATGCAAAAAGACAAATTCTGCACTAATATTGCCCTAAAAATCAAACCAAAATGTCTTCCTATTTATTTGCCTCAGAAGCATTTCATTGACGTAGATATTTGGTATATTCCGCGAATTTTAGAGTAAATACTCTTATTATACAATTTTATTAATAAAATATCATTTAAATCAAACATTGGTCCTTCTGATTGTATAAGTTTAGAGTTGTAACGATCACTATAGTGCATATTCTATAAAAATAAAATGCCCATCGCACAAACACAGGTACACTAGATATAGGTGGGCTTTAATAGGTGGGCTAAAACCGGTTTTGGAGCATAATTAAATCCGGTTTTCGAAAATCGCAAACCGCTTTTAAGACCGGTTTTCCAAACCGCCCAAAACCGGGTTTAGATGCACTAAACAGCGCACCACCACCACCACCGTATGTTATTGCTCACGAATTCTATCTGTGTATATATTTGTATGGTAATTTTAATGGTAAGCAAGCACACATCGGCGAAGGAGAGGAAAGAAAGCTACTCGTGGTAGTAGTAATATTATTTGAATGAAAATTGAAGCCTACGTAGTAATCCAGACGAGGGGAAAGAAAGGAAACATACAGATAAATTGAAGCGAGTGTAGGGGAATTTATAGACCCTATCGGAATTACGCGATGATCCCTAGCAGTTTTTTCCATTAATGAGATGACTAGCCCTCATTGCTCTGCATCAGAGACGCGGCAGAGACCTTATACGTCTATTACTGCTGCTATTACATCCATGCGCGCATATTACACTCATCATTCTCTACTATACAATACATTTGTATTTTTATATCTAGAAATAGCTAAACACATCACTATACGAAATATCATGGCTTGTGTTCGCCTTAAACTACTGCTTTACGCTCTACGTTCTCATCATCAATAAACAATTCCGCCCAGATGTACGTACTTTCATCGTTATAAGCATAGGACTACATGAGAACCAGTTGTGTAATATTCCATTGTGATAGAGAAAGCATCTTACACTATAATATATACATATATAAATTATAATGGTAGGCTAGCTGACACTGACACATACACGTGCTGCTTATAATAGTCCGGCCCTGCTCTCTCTCACTCTCTCTCTCTCTCTGGGTAGTAGTTTTGATCCATTATATTCGGAAGGGTTGCTCTCGATGCTCGACGTATTCTAATAGTTTTCTGTGGCAATGATATTTCATTGTACGTATGAAAGGACAAGCTTATGCGTAGAGGTCGGGAGAATGCACTGCTTCGGCCAAAGACGCAATCTTCGACGTATGATGAAATGAGAATGACGATGATAACCATCTTGCATTTCTAATGAGAGATTTCGAATGCGGTGGCACGTAAATCACATTCTTTCCTCGCCAATATTCCCCGCGATGACGAATTCCCCGGCCAACTACTCCACCGATTGTTTTCAACTTTTTTCACCAGCAAATGTGTATGAAGAGTAATGAATGAGTGAATGAGTCCAATTGGTTCGTGCATGCACATTGCATTAAAAATGTACTGGTGAGGGTAGCTATATATTTATATGTACAAGGAGAGACGGAGAGAGCAGTCGGAATTGGATCGGCGAATTCTCAGTAGAAGAAGGAGAGCAAGAGAGAAACTATAGGTATAAGTATAAATAAATTAAACACTTCCAGCTACCACCTCTATAAAGTATACGTGGTGTGTAGGAAACTTGAAAGCCCTCCCTAGGATTACGGACATTGTTCGCTCGGTTCGTGTTAAGTTTTCAGTGCACTACCCTGTTGAATGCCTATTATTATTCTGAGCAACTTTCATTCATTCCATCTACCGAATTGCATCTCTGCCTGTCATCTCCCACATCTGACACCCAAAAGGGTGGTGTTTGGTTACTTCTCCTTCCACCATTCCTATGTAATTCTCCTCGTCTCCTTATGCATGCCAATTAAACGGGTTGCTGCAAAGCAAAATACACTGTACACTACACTGTACACTACACTTTCCTTCCACTACCAAGAAATCGCTAGAATTTTGTTTAAACTCCACAACGTCGTCTGCTGTACTCGTGTGTACAGCAGACGATGTTGTGATCTTCGACTGATCTCTCATCCTCTGCTGCGTCCCGCCGCACGTTTCTCTCCCTCTCTCTCTCTCTCTCTCTGAGATATTTGTAGATCATCATCCATAATATAGTTACAATACGACAAATAATCTGTAATAGAACCTACTCCTCTCTCTCTCTCTCTATTTACAAAGACTAGGAGATTGTATTTAGTTAGTATGGACGGGGTTTCTCTTAAATGCATACGGCTTGCCATGTTCACGCTCTTAATCTTGTCGAAGTTGGCAATGAGTGCAGAGCTGACTGATTGCAAGTTACACTGATGTGAATGTGACTAGTACTAGAGCAGTAGTAAGTAGACGAGAGGTAGTTGCTCCCCTGTGCCCAACTACGGTTTACATGCCATGCAAATCTCATTATCTCGTCCGACTGCAGTACTCCGTTGTGTAATTGTAGTGATGTGCGACTGTAATACTTTGCCAAAACAAGGCAAGCTCATGTTATTTGCTTGACATATTAAAAAAGCACATCTGTGTTCGATTTTCAACGAAAATTCATCAACCCTAAATATCTCCGCATGGTAGATTAGAATCTGCAAATCCTGGCTTCTCCCACAAATAAGACAGCACTACGTCACAGAGATGCGTGTATTCCCGGAGCTCAATATAATCTCTAGTGTTGCTGCAAGAATATGTACTATCTACGAATTCGTACTACCGTAGAATTAAGTGAAGAAACACGGTATGTAACTACTACTACGTAAGTAGCATAGTTCATTGTGTTCTTCTTATTTGCATCGTTCGAACAAATGAAAGATGAAGGCGGACTTGTTTCCAATCTGTGGCATATTATCAAAATGGTTCTACATCTAATGTGCATCCACTACTACTACCAGTTGATTATACTCATTCTTTCTCATTGTCAGTAAGTCAGTTGCTGTAATTCCATTGCCTTTATTTTTTTAGCAAAGCAACTAAATTCAACTTGTTTCCATTTGATTTTTCTGCTCTGCAGCAGCTCCACAATGGAGAAACAACGTGTAGCTGCTACGCACACACATTACACACACACAGAGAGAATCAGAAAATTCATTTAAGACTGCCACACCTATTTTATTCTACTAAGTAGCAACAAACTACAGAAAATGATGATAATGAACGAAAGCTACATGTACAGCTAGACGAGGGTACACTGTATCTCGTATGCCTATCAAATACTCTTAGGGAATGTTTTGTTTACTACGTGCATACAGACTACTATTACTACTACGTACATCTAATAATTATCTTAGTATAGCAAATGAATGGTCTTGTCTTGATTTTTTCCAACAGAGTATCTTCAAATCATAAGCATGAGAAGGCAGGTAGTGAACCCTGAAGACATGACCATCATTCAGGCCATCCTATCCTCAAAGTTGATGGAATGAGAATGAGACAGCATATATCTGGTAGCTCATTACTAATACCCCAACGATATTACACTGCACTAATAAATATATCTGCAACAACATCTCAAATCTATCATATGTATATATATATAGTAGTAGTAGTAGTAGTAGTAGTAGTGGGAACAACAATTGAGTAATTCTAGATTTCTAGATGTTCACCCCTCAGCATCTAAATCCGTTTTAAATAAAGAACTTTCCTTGAATATTAATTCATAAAAATAATGTATGATATGATAAAACTCTCATTTTTACCGCAAACAGTTCGCACTGATTACTATGTGTGAAAATTTGATCAAGTGTACGGAATTTATTGCTCAGCTTCTCAAGCACTACAAATTCTTAATAATATTAGGTTACAGTTTCAACCGAGAATATCATGGTGTGGCCCTTATTGCGTGAGTCGCTGCACGTCTCACATGGTTCTATCGACGACAAAAGAATTCGAATACTATGTACATACTCTCTAGCTGCTATTCATTTATAAGGTTGGATAGAAAAAACTGACAATCCTTATGTTGGCTCAGCAACTTTGTGCTAGTGAAGTGAACATTAGTGTGGAAGTATGCTGACTACACATGTAATGCTCTAGTAGTACTGGTAGAAGGACGCGAGTGCATAACCCATCTACATACAATTTCATATGATTATACCATCGACTTAAAGCTAGTACATAGAAGCTTGTTTGCTGAAATACGCTTACAGTCTATATGCATGTAGGGCCGTGCCGTAAAAGTAAGCAGAGAGAGAGAGAGAGAGAGAGAGAGAGAGAGCAGTGGAAAGGTGAACATATTCTAACACCTACCAACAAACAGTCCCACTTCTATGAAGCACTAAATTCTACAGCCCTAAAGTTGCTGTGTTTGTATAAAATGGATTTTGCAGACAGGCTGTCTCACTGGCTACATGCTTTTGAGCGACGAACAATGGTGAGTTATACATATTATGCATTCATATAATATGTAAGTAGTAGTTGTGTATAGTGGTTGACTACAAGGAAAGGTTATGTAATGTCTCTCCCGCATATACCTACATATACATACACGGAGCTATCTACACAGTGCCTATAGATATAGTGTGTAGGCATGTAGGTACATGCAAGGGAACGAGTCGCACCACTATAAAATAGCAAGGCAGAGTGAAGTTGAGACTTATCCCGACTCCATCGTATGATAACGAAAGTCAATAATAAAGCGAACACTACGTAACGCAATGCCATTTTTCTTCCTAGTGGACTATCAAGTGGGTGCAAAAGAATACTTTAGAGCTTCGCTTCCTCCGTTATGAGTCCCGAGACAGTTGTACTCACTTTATACTCAACCCACTGTCGCTGCAGCCACGCTCACGTTACTTCTACTACTGCTACTACTACGCTAACAATAATTCTCTATAGTACACCACACGGCACACACACACACACACTGTTCTTATAAGTGGACTAACGACAAACTCCCTTCCACTTTCTACATTCTGCAGAATATTTATCCACACCGACATGAGGAATAGTAGACAGAGAGCGAGCCTGTACCACTTTCTATACGGCAAAGACATTTTATCTCACCGTTTCGAGCGACTCTCTCCGCACCGTTTCCACTATTTTGTATCCAAAAGCAGACGAAGCCCATCTCCTCGTGTTTAAAACTCTTCCTTCCTTGTCGCTTAGCAGAAGAGAGATAGCTAGTGAGTTGTTAGACGGTTGCAGTTTTTTCACTCTTGTCTTGTCTTCTCCATTACACGTACTTCTGCTTTGACTATCTATCTCCACGGCCGCCAATACCGCCGACTAACAATCGTACATGAATATCGTGCTACTTCAGCTCACTACTGTGAGCTGAGAGATAGACAGCTCTCTACTACATATGCACCGACTCACAATTTTCACCCAAATATAGTACACCATCACACATGCTGGACTGAGTGAGTTGACTAGTAATAGGTTAGTAGAAAGATTCAGCAGGGAGAGAGAGAGGAGAAGAGATGGCTTCATACATTCCAACATCCATCAGCTTCCACGAAGACGCATGGACTATTTAGGTAGTTCAGCTGATCTCTAGCAAACTACCTAAGAAGGAAGATTCGAGAGCGGAACTGAGTCTCTAAGACACTATATCCTTAATCTCCAGCACATAACAAAAGTATAATAATAATTTTTCTAGACTACACGCTGCTACAGTATTAGGTAGAAGACGAAATAATTTAATGGGGAATGAAAATTACGTATGCGACCTGCTGCTGAATCATACGATATAGTTTCTACATGTAATGTAATGACGAGCGAAAGAGCTCTGTGTGTGCATACATATGACGGAGCACTATATATCAAGAGAGTGAGCAACATACCATTTACAAATCAGTCCTCCAGATCTTCTCACACATAGACACACACACACATTGCGAGAAAGAGAGAGAGAGAGAGAGAGAGAGACATGGAATGGGAAGCTAAACGTTAAAGGCACATTGAGCATTGTCATCTTTTTAGCATTTTCTCTTTCCCTTCATCATTCTCAGGCTCTTCACACACTTTCAGTTTCACTTCGGAATTCTTTTCATTTAAGGAGAGATAGGAGGATGGCTTGCCCGTGTAATCTTAAATAGAGAACGGGTATAAACTCTGAGGCTCTCATTTCCATAAACCGGACGACGAGAAAATAAAACTTACGATAGTAATCGTCATAATCTTGGATCTTTTAATGTCGACCGTAATGCTATGTTATTCTCTTTTACTGTGCAGTTCGTAGAGCCATGATAGGCACTAGTCACATCATAGCGAAAGTTTCTAGTGGAGAGATAAAAGCGAGAGTCGACGAGAAGAGATGCAATGCAGTAGTTGCAGTGGTTTCTAGTACAGAGAGAGAGAGAGAGAAGGAAGATACAGCAAAGAGATACTGCTGGTGTATAGCAGTTTGCCTCTTAGGTAATCTATGTAGTAATGTAACCAAATGGGTATATGGACACTTGGTGGAAAATATAATAGAATGTTTCTGAGGCTCAGTGAGTGTACGTGCAGGAAACTCGCCTTCTTGTCGGGAGCGTGCTGCACACAGTTAAGGCAATGCAATTCAAAGAATGGAAGGAGTCAAGACTTACGCATAAAAGAAAATGTGAAGAGCAATAAATTTCCACGTCAGGAATCAAACAAGCTAACATATGTACATACTTACCTCGGTAAGAAGGAAAGTTGAATGAGATACGGTTTACAAGCAGACAGTGTGGAGTGGAGTGGCGAGTGGAGAACGACGACGCGTATAATACATACACTTATACTTACCATTGCATATACCTATATACATAATATGGACGGAATATAATAATGGGGATACGGTTTTAAGAAAGAGCCCATGTACATAGTAGACACATGATTTGATGGTGAACTCTTTGGCGAAGGTGCGGCAAAAACATGCAAGTTATAGAATCACAAACCGTTCTGAGCACTTTCTAACAATCAGACAGTGGGGCCTAGTGATCTAATGAATGAAACGGCTGGCTCCATGAAATGGAATACGCTAAAAAATCTTTTGTACAATCCGCGAGTGATTTTATTAAAGGGAATCTAATGAATAGAAAATGAGACAGCCTACTTCTTCTAAGTTGCTAATTCCTCTCTTTCTCTCTCTGTCTCCTTTCCAGGAGATCTGGGCTACATACGGACTACAAGTGAGAAGCATCACTGAAGTTATGGGAAAACTTATAGCCGACTTGACTGATAAGTTTTACGAGCTACGATGGATCCAACTGGATAGCTGGATGCATTCATGTGTGAATATAACTGTATATACAGAGGGTATTAAAAATGCCTCTAAAGAGAGCAGTCAAATCACAATTCAACCGTGTATTCATTCGAATTCCATCTCAGAGTCTATATGTCCTAATAAAAATGGAACAAACATCCATGGAAAACTTTGCACAAAAATTTACATTTAGGTGGAATAACTTCAAACGCATGTTTTTATTGGGTCAGCCAGCTAGCCGTTTGCATCGAAGAGGTCTATGCATATACAGCTAAAGTAAGTGACTAGGCGAAACTTATTACTATTTCGTACAGGTAATCGCAATATTTATTTCTACATTTCCTAGTCTCTCTCTCTCTCTCTCATAAATGTATGTATAATATACTGCCTTTAGAAAACTACTTACGATCTCCCGTTTGAGTAGAAATACTTACACACGGATGCAGTAGTATATTTATTATGGGATTTTGTCATGCATTTAAAAGGAACTCGCTAGGATGTTATTAGATACAAAGAAGGAAGTACGTTTTTAAAAAATCCAATCAGACCGTTATGGAAGTACTTGAATTTGTGAATTCACTTTATTTTTTCTATAAAAACTAAGGCTCAACTCTTGACTTGACTGCGACCATTTTGTACATCTAAGGTTTCCGACCTGAAGGTAACGCAACGCCGGAGCTTGTGTACATTGATGGAAGGCTGTATTACGTATTTACGCAGTGAATTTGCACTCTATCCAACTAAAAAGGGTAAAAACGATGACAGCCTTAAGTACCATTTGTAAGCACCATAATACTTTGCTGTACTGGGAAAAAAGGTTGTCTTGGATCTGACGACGGCTACCTTCTAACTGTGTGCAGCAACATGAATGCGGCCAAACCACGTTAATAATGTGTTTGTACTAGTTGTACGTTGTACCTATGTAGTACATAGACGACGGGAAAAACCATAATGCAAACCCATACAAGAGTATTAAAAATAGTGCGTACTTATGAGAACCAAAAATCCGCCGTCGACAAGCTAACAGGGCGCACACTGGCAACTGTATAGAGATCGTGTGGTAACATTGTACGTAACCGGTTGGCAACAGACCAAAATAATGTAATACAACGCTCAAGATCAAACTCACAGAGTTCACTGTTGTTCAACGTATACGCAGCGGCACACACACGGGGTGTTGGTGGTGTGTGCAGAGTATTGTACTGTCCCTTGTTACTTAATATTTAGGGTAACAAAATAGACTCGCTCTCTGTCTGCCCTCATGCTACGAACTACGAACGTACAATTAGTTTATATTGTATAAAGTATGCTTCACTTACAGTCGTTCCAGAGAGGCCAGATCCTGAAAAGAGCCCTTCTCCACAGTATGAATCTCGTTATCCGACAATTGTCTGCAAGTTAATTCAATCAAAACTTTGAATACATTTCGTCGTCATAGAATGGAAATATGTATATACTTATATATGTGCCCATGTATGAAAGGAACTTTTAGTTACTATAATTCATAGATATATACAGCAGCTACTTTCTTCTCAGCAACAAATAATGAAATATTAGGTACATACGAGGTACATAGTTCTCGTACAAACATTTCCGTCTTGGAAACAGAGTAAAGAGAATAGAAAATGTACACTTAAGTGTACTATATAGCTGTATTGTACATTAGAATATATTAATTCTGCAAGACTTGAATGTTGAGTGAGTGTGTAGTAGCTCTTCCTTTTGTTTCCAGGCCACTTTTAATTTCATTTCACAGATGCATTCAGGTTATAATGCGAGGCATAGTTTAACTTTATGGTTGCATCTACATACATATTATGTGTCAGAGTAGGCTTACATTACTCGTAGGGATCCCAATCCAGCAAAGTCGGACAGGCGGACTACCGTGATGTTATTCCCTTGAAGTTCACTGTAAAAGTACAAAAAGAAATATATAGGTCAATTGAGAAACAACAGCACTTTAAGTGAGGCAGTACGTCTAGATAAATTTTATAGCATAAGAAATTCCGGTTTTCATATGATACTACTTATTGTTAGTAGTGATCTAAGGCATATCTGTTGCATCGTGCAAAGTCATCCAATACAGCACACAACAATGTCAAATTCGAAGGAATGCCTTCTCTACTACTAATATCTCGCGCTTGAACGGGCATTATCTCCTTTTTTGACACAAGGTCTCCATCGACATGCCTTGCAGCATTGAAATTCCATTCACACAGATAAAAAAAAGTCCCAATTCCCAATACTACAGAATAAACGAAAAAATTGATTCCCAAGCTACCAATGGCTAAGCAATTTAGCATCAGTAAGGGGATATAGGAAACCATAAAGAATGAGTAGAATACTTATATCTAGTATACTATAAGCTTGGTCTGCTGCTGCCTTCGTTAGACAAGTGAACAAAACGTAAGGGATTTGTAGTTCCGAGTGATATTTTCGATTCTTCTCTCTAACTCGTACAACTCACTTATAAATTCAATTTACAACTTCTCTAAATTCACTCATCCATTTTTCATGCATTCCTTCCTCCGTTTTTTACAGCATTTTAGCTTTGAATTTAAATTTTTTCGCCGCACTATATAAAGCCAATGGACTCCAAGGGAGAAATGCTACTTTATCGGAAACAGTGTAAACAGTGGAATAAGCTATAAAATTGACGCGAAAATCAATATTGCATTTTATTTGGCAGAATATGTCGTGTCTGTGTGAAAAAAGGGTGACTTTAGCTTCGTATATCTCTATTTAGTTAGTAGTAGAAATATATTTCAGAGTTGACGCGCTTTGGGTTAAGGTCGAGGATGAAGACAAACAGTCTCGAGGCGGTAATACAGTATTGTCTCATATATGCACAAGTGTAGTGTGGAAGGAAATCGTGATGACATGTAAAAAGTCAAAGCGAGTCAAGGTAAACTGCGAGAGCATCAGTAGGAGTCGTAGAAGGTAGACTTGACTCTACGCTCACATTATGTGTACGTGTGTACAATGTGCCTATCTAGTTGTCGGTTGGATGTAGAGAGAATAATCCGCCGAGAATGCGACGACGGATATACATGCAGGTACTCCGTGGGGGTGGCTGCCGTAAGTAAGCGAAGAGTGAACAAATCACAACAGGCGGGAAGGAAATATGTAGTCGTGACAATATAACAAGAATAGGTCGGATGAAGGATAGAGACTGAAAAGGGCAGGAAACAATGCTGGTGGCAGACCATCCCATAAATTTAGTTGCGACAATGTTTGTGAGAGAAACGGACATCTTTTCCCTCACATCTTGGATTTTATGCCACTCTACCACTTTTCTTCTCTCTCTCTCTCTCTCCAGCTCTCCTCTAGTAAGTATTGCCACCAACCTTACGTACAACACATCGCATGCACTGTGTACGTAATATGTTCATATGCTGCTGGAGCTTTGTGCTCCGTTACACCATTGCTGCTTTCTACGACATATTATACATTCTCAACATCATCTTCATCCTCTGCATCCTCGGTCTCCAAGGCATCCTCGACAAGAAATAATAATACTACACATACGAACGACAACACTCTCTCGCTCTCTACGGCTACGAAAAAGAGAGATATTCTCCGGACTTTGGCATTGGGAGTTTCTCAACACTTGATATACGGTTCATGTCGACTATCTCGAAGACCGCTTAAAAATACGGCTTCTTCAACACATTCTTGTGCTACAAGTTCTCTCTCTCTCTCTCTCTCTCTCCATCGACTCTGCGAGAACCTCCACACTACCCAGAGAGTCCCTACACTAACCAACTTCGTGTTGGTATGTCATCTTTGTTTCATTCACTACAAATTATAACTTGCAACTTGTGCTGCTATTTTATCTACAACTCTCTCTCTCTCTCTCTCTCCAAACTCTGTGTTCTAGCCCCCACAAAAACTACCTACGCGTACACATAGAGTCGTTCTTACTGTACTACACAAGAACTGTACACCTTCACACAAGAACACTGTTAACAAGCGTATCAACTACATATAATTCCTTCTCCGACCAGTCATTTTACACAAAACATTTAATCTACCATTTGTGAGCAACTATGGATTAGCCAGTACAACTCCCGCAACACTCTACCTCCTCGCCTCTCTGTCTCACTGCCAAGTAACTATTCGTTTGCCCGGACTATTTTCTCCTAACTAACCGGTTGCAACATTAACACTCACTCACTCACACAATATACTACATGGGTTCGGTGTACTCCAAAGCAAGAGAAGAAAAACAAAGGGAGCTCTGTGCTTTCATAGGTGGCCATGCACATTTTCAGACAAAACACTTAAATCTGCTGGATTGCTGCCTGCATTAGCTCTTCTAAAAACAGCAGAATTATTTCGTCGTAATTAAAAAATGCTGTCTTCATATGGCCATTTGCGTATATAAATATACATGACATAGACGCAAATAGTAGAGTTTATCCGCTGTGTGACTACGTACAATATGTTTTTCGCCAATGAGATAGTGCTTAAATGTGTAAATGCATTTTAAATGAATTTTTTCCATGCCATATACAAATTAGGAGTTGCTACTTCTATACGAACAAAAGACGCAAATACACACGGATTGTTTGGTCAAGCACGGAATTGATAAGAAGATGGATGTGATAGAAAGGTTGTTTTATTTGCCAATGTTGCACTCAAGGAAACAATGTTCAAGGAATTTGTTTGTATAATGCAGCATCTCTTTGTGTGTCGTCTTCTTCTTCGTCGTCTTATGGTGTATATAATATAGTACGTGGAATTGCATGGAATCAGAGACGACAAGCGACCGAGCCTTCTATTGGTCGTTGCCGTCACATTGTTTGCACATAAACTGTTTGTTATGAAGACTACTGAAAGAAAATAATGATATAGAGACTGAGAGAGAATTCGTAAAAAGCCCTAACAAGACCGACAAGCTCAACTCTCATTCATGCCACTCAAATCCACTCTTTGCATTTTATTCCTCTGTATTTTGTGGAGAAATAAATAATAAAGCAACAACAGCTTGTACTTACTCCCATCGTGCACTCAGCCTGCAAAGGAGTAACAACAGCCATTATCACTTCGAGTTTATTGAAGAAACTTGTTTCTGTTCGTTTTTTTCAAAATTATGCAGAATCTGTCATCCTTAATCCTTGCCAGAAATTGCAAAGTCGTGAGCATTCTGCTCGTACATTGGAAAATGGAACTCCAGCTGCGTTTATTTATTTACCTTTGATGTATTGTATAGACAAGTTTGAGAAATACTAAAAACGAAACGCTCAATGTAGCCAAATAGCCAATTTAAAACACTAGGTACATCAATGCGTGCGCTTGGCTACTCGGTCTGCGCGCAGTCTGTTACAACCTGTAATATCTATAATATCTATAATCTATAAATATTATAACTAGCGTGCTTACATTAGCATATAGATGTTTTGGACGACTCCAGCACCCTAATAATAAGAAAATTACATGTCAATACAGTTTATCTGCAGGGTTCCCTGTTTCCAGCTGCAAATGATGGTAGTTCTCTGTATTTTCCATTTTACTTTTGAATAAAGAGACGTGTATTTACTCATGTTCGACAGAGCAAGTGTGTGTTCTCGCTATGATCCATGTAGTGAGCACACATCAATGTAAAAACGCAGTCGATAAATTATGGTTAACTACAGTGAATCTACAAATTATCAGACAGATGCACAAACAAAACCAACAAGTACCTACTTATATTCTAGAAAGAGAGAGAGAGAGAGACAGTGCACATTATAATATGAGTACAAGTGCAGCAGCAACAGCAGCAGCGTCTTCCTTAATTAGATGCTACAGACAGTTAATGAAATAGTACCTTTCGTAAGTAATAAAACCAGAGAAAAATGAAAGAGATGTCTAGTGTAAATATCTACCTGTTTCATGTCTCATCAAATCGTCTGTGTGTTGTGCCTCTTAAATGTTATGTTGCTGAATAAATAATAGGAATAAATAGCTTCAAGTGAACCTCATTATACAATTTATATTGTCAAAGCAATTTTAGCAGCAATGTTGCTAACAAATGGTCAAGGTCCATTTGAGAAAAAGTCTGAACAACAGAATACAATTCGAGAGCCAATAAGTGAATGGCAAAAATACTGGTGAACAGCAGAATTAATGTCTCTTTGAATTAATGTCTGAAGTTTAGCAGAGAAATGGCAGATTAAATTATTTATTACAATAATAGAGTGAAACAGTTTGTGTCTGCTCATGTCTGTGGAGCGTAGACGTGAACTTATAACTGAATATTTACAGAGCTGGTTTCCTTGTGCACTCACTAGGTATATAAAGAAAAAGAAGTATTGGCATTTGCTACTTGGCTTATCGCTAACTCACTCACTCACAGTTTGACGAACTTGTTCTCTTCTATTAAGCTCTATTACTTCGAACGTTCGTTGCCATCAAATTTTGTTTCGTCCTGTCCGTGAGCTATGTCGTAAAAGCAGACTTGGTAGTTAAAAATACAAGAGCAGAAAGAAGAGTGGGAGCGAGAGCCAGAGAGAGAGAGAGAGAGAGAGAGAGAAAGAAAGAGTTAGCAAACTATTGACCAGTAGTGATTTAAGTAAGTTTTCTTGGCAATTTCAATAATGGATTCAGTAAGAACATTTAGTAAAGAGACAACGAACAAAGCACTATAATATTATGATGCATGAACTGGAATCCATAAAAAACTCTTATGCCAAAAGCTTTAAGGCCTACTCATGTTTAAGCGCTTTGCATCGGTCTACAGTTCCAACAGTCATTCTGTGCTAACCACTATATACGTATACTTTCCTTTTCCTGGCAAGTTGCTTAAAACATTCAAATGTTGTCGTTTGGCATGTAGCAGTAAAGTATTGGCAGGCCTAACCCAAATTACTACATCCAGGTGCTGGTTCGATTCTTCTCCGGGCCTGCACGTCCAGGGGCCTTAAACGACAAAGTAATTACGGTTTTTCCCCAGCGCTTCTCTAACGCTTTCAAACGCCAGAGTTCTATATCCACTACATATAAGTATATACTGTCCATACTGAGTAAGGAAAATAAATGTTGGGTAGAAATGGTATTAAATAGGGGTCCTCGTACAACCAGGGCCAATGACTAGACTAATAGCCCCTGTGCATTGTGTGGATTTATCCGAATTCAAAAACCGGAGCAGGTTTTTGGTGGCAGCACATTCAGAAGTAAAGAGTTATTCGTGGAAAACAAAAATCTAATAATGTGGCCTGCCTACTACTATTGTACAAGAATAGTTTTTCGCAGGTTTGAGAAAGAAACTCTTGAGGTAATAGAAAAGTGAGCTGGAGGATGAAAAAATGTATATAATGGCCGGATTATGAAAGTGAATTGGAGTTATCAGAGAGAGCAAAGGACACATAAAAGGGAAAAATGCTGGTAAAAACTGCCAGGCAAAGAGACGGAAAAGGTTTCACTCTTAAAATCCTAGTCACTGCGTTTCTCTCTCTCTCTCTCTCTCTCTCTCTACACACACACACACACGGCACGACAAAAGTAAATATCTACCACCACGAAAGAAAAAATACTGACTCTTTGTACTCGACAGCATATAATATGTACACATGTACAGCACAGTACCTATTCATAACACATGTAGCCGCCATATGTAGATAACTGTTAGCTCCTACAAAAACCTCATATAATGGTATAGAATATAGAAAGATTGGTATGGGTTCCTGGCATCACACTAAAATTGACTATGCACCACCTACCAATAATGCCTACTGTAGGTAAGTAGCGAGTACGAGTTTGTGCGACATATGCAGAATTCACACAGAAGGATGCACTCTATTATTGGTTTTTGCTTCAGAGGTTGTGGCTGCCCTGTAATATGACGTGCTTAGTTAGACACAAAGAGCATGCTGTGTGTTTAACTTTGCTTGAGAGATGTTGTTTGCTGAGACACGATGAAATGACTTGCTTAAGAAGGGAATTATGTGTATAGTTTCCTAGCTAATCCTTTTCATTAAATGCACATCAATCACAAAAATTGCAAAGGAAGGGTGTGAAATATTAATTCAAGTAATTGCTGCAATAACCGGGAATGAACGACGCATGAGTCAAGTATTTATCACCCGGAAAGCTAGAACATATATACGTATAAGCTGAGTTCTACAAACACTTATTTTAATTTGATTTTTAATCTCGTATAACGGGAAAATTATTACATTTTTCTTAGTGTGCAAACTTTTGTGTAATGTAACACCGCCTGAATCTTTGTCTTGAACACACTCTGATGAAATGTTACAAGATCGTGATCACTAGGAAAAGTCGTAGGTTGTATCTACGTAAAGGGGATACGATCAAATCGAAGACTTATTCTCTAATCAAATATTTCTAAAAAGAAACACTCAGAGAGGATGAAAAAAATTGTTGGCGGGGGCTGATGACAAGGAGTTGCTCAGGAAGCACTATATTCTACTTTATAGTTTCATCGAAAATTACGGTAGGTAGATGAGAAAAAATGTTGTAGGAACACTGCGGCAAAACAGAGGCCAGATCACGAATAGCATTAACAACGAAAACTAATTTCAATCGTAGAGTGCTCTCGCATCTTTCCTTCGTCATCCTCCGCACCGTCGTGCTCATTCCACCTACAAACATCCTTTGCTTCCCCCCTGGCTCGCAATAATATCATTTGTTGACACAAAAACCTTGTCCTCGGACGGTTCATTTAATTACTCTTTTCTATATCCCCCGCAATATTTATTAAAGTTTCTCTGGAGCTTCCTTATACATAGAATGTCGCAACGAGGAAATCTAACAATGTTAGAGGTGCACAAGATAGCGTAAGTTAATTTCCATTTTCCTATCCTATTAAATTAGCTGGGGATATTTAAAAATTCAGATTTCAAACAGAGTTTTCTTAAATTGAACAGCCTCTGCAATTTCAAAATGTTACATTAGAAATTTAGAAGATACCAGACCCAATCGTATAGGTAAGTATACATTTGATTATCATCTTCTTTTCAGCATATATACATTTCCATAGCACAATGCAGCTTGCTACGCTTTAATTCCGATATTAAATGATGTTGAGTACTAAATACATTCAAGATTGTAGAATAGACGTTGGCCATGCCTTGACTGATTCGGATGACAATGGCTCGAATTCACTTAAGGTGTCTGAGTATGCACAGCGAACGAGCTCCGACAATAGATAGTCGAAAATAATGTACACATTCAGTAATAACTGAAATGAACATTACATCATGTTGTTAGAGATCTGGCCATAAAGTAACACGAAACATTGAGTTTGCGCCCATAAAACTCGTTTGCGTGCCGACCTAATGTATAAAGTCGCTACTCGTTCGACAGAACATTATTATACACAGATAGCCAATGTGAGATATAACACCCAACCACTTCTCTCCTGTCTCGTCTTATTCTATTTTTTCTTCTCCAAATCCGAAGCTACTACTACATTGTATCTACAAGAAAGCCAATGGAAAAAAGCATGACGAAGACAACCTTCTAAACCCGGAGCAGAGTCTCTTCTCTATATATTGTAAAGATAATTGTGATGGCCAGAAGACCAACTATACAGACATTTTGATAAGTCTACGCACTATCTCAAATGCATAGATTCAATTCTAACGTTGTTTATAGCAGTTGGAAATTAAGTAGAAACATGTATAGACAGAATGATGCAGACAAGTCGTCAGAGATACATTCCCATCGCATCAAATTGCTTTGCATATTATTGCATCGATCAGACATGCTCTTGCACCTTACAATTAGCCTACTCAACTTCAAATCTAAGCGTGAAAATTATCAATGCACACATCAGCTAAACATAATAAAAGCTACCAATCCATGTACAGGTAGTAATTTACACCGCCGCGTTCTCCATTCCGCAAAATTCAAACTTATAAATCCCAATCACTCATATATAGCATCTGCTGTGTATACCCCTTGCTGTTGAAAATCTATATCCTTCTATTCCTTCTACAGTTCTACAGAGTGTAAATAGGGCAAGTTGCTTTTAAGCTATTTTAGCAAATAAAACTCACTTTTATTTAGGTTAGGTTAGGTCAACAATAGAGTAGAGACAGAATGTGCGGAGTGATACTTAGGAAGGTGTGGGCACTATAGCACTAGGTGCAGAGAACTGCTTATATGGATGAGTTCCCTAAAAATGTTTAACACTTGTACAAATGTTGTATTTACAAAAGTTTGTGCACATTTGGTGTGTGAGCGATTGCCGACTAAATATTAGTATATAAACGTTTACACAAATGCACGCGTGTATCATAGTGACGAGCATTGTCTATTTAAGGAATTCACTTGAATATCAAATCAAAACGAAACGGATACAGATTTTGTGTAATATTACTTCGACACGATGTTTCTTTCATTTTGCCTCTTGGAATTAAATTATTCTTCAATATTTCTGCTCTTTCAATCTGTCAGTTGACAATGTAGCAGAGATTTGAACAATCAGGATGAAGTCACTGTAAGCCATCAGCACACAAACGACTAGTACTCCTTTGATACGGTGTGCAAAAGCACATATAGGGGTAACTAAACTCGGTACGCATTTCACGTCTTGTCACATTGTGTGAGGAAAAGTTGAACCGATGGATGTCAAATTTCACAAATGGAATAGGATTGTTCTGACAAGTTCCATTAGTCCTGTCAACCATCTCAACCAACGTCCGTCCAAAGCAGAGTAAACAAATACGACTTTCCGTGTATGCTATTATATACACAAGTAACAGCAATATCCGTCCCCACTAGTTAACGTGCATTTTCACGGCATCGTAAATGTTTCTCCTCTGTGCCGTATTACTGTTGTGAGTGACTGGTGGTGCCCACACGATACATACCTATAATACACAACTATGACGACAATACATCTTGTGTTATTTGGTTTCCAGTTTGAAGTGCTAGTTTACTTTGATCGTAATGCGTTCTGAAGCGTCAATTCAAATTTTTAGAAAGGATTGGCATTGGAATGCTAGTGAATATGAATACACTTTGTATCTGTCAAGAAAGATGAGCTGGAAGGGTGACTACATTTGTCTCGGCACACATTACACGTCTACCTACGTATTCTCCACATAATTTGATATTTTGTGAATTATGTCCTTGTTCGTATTTATATGGTCTTGTTCTTGTCTGCACGCTAGCTGCGTGAATGCAATTTGTACAAATATGACATGAGAGGAGAAGAAGAGAGAGAGAGAGAGAGAGACGAGAGAAGTGTGTTGTGAACATAATATAACTATCCACGACGATATTGAAATTGTTTCAGACTGCGATTGTGGTTGTAGAACTAGGAGACTTTGGTTACTATGTGCTACACTGCCAGTGAAACTCGAATAAAATTAATGCGAGGGTGAATGTGAAAATACAGTGTTGAATTGTATCGGAATTTTATGACGCTGCTGCCATTAAGCATAAACACACAAGACAAAGTTTAGTGAGGGGAACCCAAAGAGCAATATAATTCCATCCGAGTACATTACATCAAGAAGAAGAATATACTGGAGAGAGCACGAGAGAGAAGGAGAGAGGCTTTTCGCATCATGCAACCAACCAAGTAACAATGTAAAGGTTTATGCACGTAGGAGTTGTCCTATGTGTACTTTCAAATATTGCACAAGTATCTCTTAAGCGGAGCTATTTTAGATCTCTGCGTACTGCTACCACACCACACCACTATGTGTATCTGTGTGACGAGGAAAAGTTTGAGTACGATGTAGTGGTAGTCGGATTGGTGGTGGAATGTACGATACTACCCTCTCTTTCTCTCGCCGTCTCCTATATTTTATACGCATAGAGGTAATAGTTACTAGTTGAAAGATATTAAGTTAGAGCATGACTCACATTTTCTCCACATTCCGGGGAATGCTTTTGGGGACGGAGTTTAATCCTCGCTGAGAGCAGTCAACTTGGAGATTGTAACACTGGCATTCCTTAGGACAATGTGCCACAACATCATTGTTCAAGCCTGAAGAGGTCACGAAAACCAACACAGCCACTAAGAGCACCACGGAAATCCTTTGAGTGTTCTTCAGCATCCTGTCAAGCCTGGACAGACTGCTCGAGTCCGTGCCTGACAGTCCGAAAGGAAAGATGAATGAGTCCCAAAACGACCACATGCTCATCGCTCGGTAATCGACAATATATTTACAAACCCACGTCAAGGACCACCGCGGGTTGTCTTGGCCGACTTTTAAATGCCAAATTGTGATGGCTGGCAAACTCTTTCCACTAATGCCGCTTACAATTAGCTCACAACTCAACAAAATTCACCAGATTGCCTTAATGTCCTTAACGAGTCCCGCACCACCGCCGTACAATTCAAATCAAAACCGTAGGTAGAGAGATACTAGTCTGTTTATAGTAGGAGCAGTGAGAGACAACTCGCGCAGCATACATCCATTCACTTCATCTCAGTCAGTCCGTCGTCTGTGTGTGACTAGGCCCAGAGTAGTCATCCGTTTGTCAACTCACAGTTATTATGCTGTTCCACACTGATTTCGTTACAGATTGTACTATCTCAGTCAAGAGAGTCCCCGTTTGTCCTCGTCCTCTCAAAAACCTATTCTCTATGTTGACATAGACGATGACGGTAGTTAAAGGATCTGTCCCGTGTCTCCAGCGAAACTATTTCTCTGTCCTCCTCCTCCTCTCCAACGGATGGGAACGACACACAGTCCTATCTTATTGTTATTCCTTCTCTTGTGGCCTTCTTTTCGTAGTTCCTGATCTTTAATGTCCTCTTCTCCACAGTCGTTCCAGTCTTGTGCCTGTAAACAGTCAACAGTATGCATTACAACCAACCTCAGAAGATAATACAGTTCCCCATCCAAAATTACTTTCAAAAACACACATCAAAGGTGCACACCATTCACACAATGCACACTAAGCAAACACAACAGCAAACTCTGTGATGAGTACTATGTAGTAAGTAGTGGTGGAGTAGTCTGGCACCGAGTGGGGAGAATGCCATCCACCACTATAACTATACTACTTTCTAGCACAGTATCTCTTATGGTAATCACGGAGTAATCACGAGTGGTGAGAATAATTTGTGCAGCAAATAGTTACATTCAGCATTAGTTACTACATTGGTTTCTTTGTTTATGGGAATATTAGCAGAGGCGCATCATGCTTTTAGGAATATTATGCGTGTGTTCCTAGTACGCTGCAAACATGCATATAGTGAAAATGGTCTCGAGTGGGTAGCCAAGGATTGGCATTATATCACAATAGCGCAATGTAGTATTTATCTTAAGAGACTCTCGGCTATTATGATCTCGCCTCCATTCATATGGGATGAGAGACAGAGAGTTATACATATTCATCGTTATCTCCTTCCTGAAACATTATAATATTGTGAGCAACTTGTGTGTTTGGTGAGCAGAGCCGAGAGAGAAGGATGAGAGAGGAGAACGCCAAGCTGACTGATACTTCCACTGTCAATCACCCTATTTTATCTATTCTAATAGTCAAATCTCTCTGCACCTAACTTTACACTGTCATTTACTTTACTGTGCTCGATAATACTATCTGTGTGTAACCGAATCCTCTAAAATCATTTCAAAACAGTCTCCATTCCCTATTTCTACTCCAAATCGTACGTGCTAATAACACATACGATGATATGCTCTCTCTCTCTCTCTCTCCTCTCGCTCAACAATAATGCGGCCACCAATCTTGTTTGCACATTCACGTCCTCTCTCTTGTTACGCTTTAATGGTTTGCTTTGACGGTCTTAGCCCAACTGATCATCACCGTCATTGTCATGTCTCGCTAGTGTAGCACCGTTCGACTACACACTGAATGCGCATCATTGTATCTCTCTCTCTCTCTCTCTCCAGTATCTCCATACTTGCACTTAATACTTATTGCATAGTGTCTCACTGTCAGTGAGCAGACCCTTCGTTCCCACCGTTAAATTCTCAATTGACCAACCACGCTAACATTTTTCACGCTTGAAACACTTACACAAATCATAACATACAATAACTTTTACTACTATTACGTCGTACACGACCCACCAACAACGCTCACCTAGACATACACACTACTTGTCCACTATAGTATTACTACGTGTACACATATTTCCTATAATTATGCCCTATCTCATCCCTACTGCATAGCATTTCCCCATTTTACATCAACTACACTTGTACGTGCAAACAAATACACTGGAAAAGATGTACACTTAAATTAGTTTCACTATTTGTCAGGAATAGAATGCAGACGGTGGGGGTCGCCATACCTTTTCCTCTACCCCTTAACCATCAATCTTTATCTGCTGCTAACGCCTACAAAATCTATCGTTCCTATTCCTGAATGCTTCTTCCTTTTCTAAATACTTATCAACTACAAATGTATGATTTTAGATTAGTCAGTCTTGAATATCTAAAACTAAATATCCAATTATGGTTACAACCTATAACCTACTGCACTTCCTTAAAAATTCAAAAGACATCCCGACTACTTCTAATACCTAGAAATCTTTACTAATAATAAGTAGCTGCTAGCTGAACATTATCTACATATATTCCTTCTCCAGCAAATAAATGTTGGCAAGTAAAGTCATATAGTTATATTTACGCATCAACATGATAATGATAACACAATCAAACAACACTGACATTTTAACGGTATGGAATGATAGAAACAATCTGTTCGCTCTTGCAAGGTATGTAATATTTATGTTTACACACTCTGGAGCTGACTTGCTAACAAAGCTCTGGCTTAGCCAAACCACCTACTGGTACGGTAGTACATAGTAAAATCATAATTTGCACGTACAGTCACTGTTTATGAACTTACATGTAACAAATATTAGGATGCTGATGTGATCTGCTGTGTTTGTCCGTGCATATCTCTCTCTCTACAGATGGACAATAAACTAATGGACTCAAAATAAAACATACACCTGCAAATGTGCGTACATGGACTTACGTGTAAGAATCGTGAACGGCGACAGAAGTTGAGCACTTTTAGATGAGAAGAAACTGCTCAGTCAACCACTATGTAGATTATTTTATACTTACTATTATTAAGGAATTGTGTGCGTCTTCTCAGAGGGTCACTCACACGTGAATGCAATGACAATGCAGTTTAGCTACAACTTTTATAATACACTTTTCAGTACGTGAGACTGAGAACGAGACACTTGCTGTACTTTAACTGTGTTTCGTGTAAATTCAATTCAATTCACATGTTCACATGTAGCACATTAAAATACTGATTTAAAGGTGACATACAGTTAGGAATTAATCAAGTAATGTTTGTATACGACCTACAGAATTTTCAATGGCATACAAACGTACACAAACACAGAGCGTGCAACCCTTAGTGACGAAAGAATTTATTGTTTACAGTTACAAGCAGTGTCTTCCGTTGCAAGAAGTGCAATTATTGAAGCGAAGCACAATTAAATCTTCTGTTCAATGCACACAAGGTTGTACGGTCAATGGCGAGTAAACGGTATGTTTTCAGTTCAGCATCAATATTGTGATCACTTAACTGCACAGAAGTTCTTTTGATGAGAATCACCAGCAGAGTACTTTCTATTGACATTGATATTACGATATTAACGTTAACAGATTGATTAGTAGTAGTAGTCGGAATTTTTAAACGTAGTTTCAGTTTATGATGGTCGAATTATATGGTGGAATTACAAAACCTCCGGAATACGTTATATAAAGTTGTCAGTGTGAATAAACTTTGAGAAAATCAACTATTTATGTAATATGATTACCTTTGTGAACAAAGGAATGAAGCACTTTTTTGGCAATGCATATGGCAGTTCCTCTGTGTTTTTATCTTGATACTGGGAGGTAATGATTGAATAATTGTTAAATGAAGACAATTTTCTGTCAGTGGATCGATGTTAAGGTAATTTTCAGAAAATATTCACTGAACGGTGGGATACACCATGGAAGTACGAAGATCGTGGAATTGAAACGAACGCCTGTTGGTATAAGCCGGAGCAAGAGAGCGCATAGTCCTGTCAGCAAGCCTTTCTCTGCCAGACTGAGGACTGTTGAGAAATACATCTCCATTCTAAGCAGTGAAGCCTTGTGGAGTCGTGCCTCAGAGCTTGTCAAATTCTATGAGCACAGCAGCAGCAGAGCAACACAAGAATTCACAGCCATAACTTGAACGTTCGGAGTGCGTTCCCAATGGTAAAAGAGGTTTCCAGTTTATTTTCTTCGCGTGAATACGGAGAGCAGAGTGGACTGATGTGGGCTCTTGAGGACTCAGACAATGTGAGGTTTCTCCTCTGTCGGAGCCACCATACAAAGGACAAAGAGGGACCCTCATACTATACAATTGCACGAAATCCTCCATTTTTCACTGATCTTTCTGTAGAAACCATTATCGAAATCACAAAATTTTAAATAGCTATTTTATTTTCTCCTATAACCACAGAATGAACAAAAGAGCCGGCTTTCCTTCTCTAATTGTAAGTGCTACCAAGAAGTGATTGCAATTACGAATTAAGGAATCGTTGTCAAATACTTGAATATTTTGGTAAATAGTCTCAGAACGGGTGTGTATTAAATGTAGACTCTTACTAATGCGTCTTTACATATTTGTTAATCTCATGTAAAAATGTTGCTGCCCAGAAATAATGAGATATTATAGTTGACCAATTTTTTGAGAATTTGTTTTGCCAAATCAAAATTCATTAAATCATTGCAGCATTATGACTAATGACTACTTTCAAACGTCGATAGCAGCCAATCATTTCAATTTATTTGTCTTCAGTTCTGATTGCAGAAGTAATGCAGGGTAACAAAATATGTTTTAATACATGAACATGTAACTTGTCCCAATATGTACATGGTGCCCCAAATTTTCTTTAATTGTTCAGGTATTAAGTTGCACATTCCAATATAAGATGCACCCAACTCCAATTTCGCAAGTTACTGCTGATATTTTTATGATAAAAACTTGCGAGAAAAATTAACTTTATTGCATTATGGCAGACATTTATGCTCTTGTTGGCTTTTGTTTTGGTATCGGCTATTTTTCCAAAGGGAACTATACGGAACAAAAGTCATTTTAAATGTCCTTGTGGTTTAGTTTATTTGTTAGCCAATGTTAAGTCGGTGGCAGCCTCTTGTAAGAGTGTACAAGTGTAAGTGTGAGTGTACATATAGTACATACTATGTACTTACATTTTATTTGACATATTGTCTCGATATTGATAATGGGAACAATTAAAATAGAATTGCATTTAAGTGTCTAAGACAATTCTCCACATAGAAATCTTGAAATTATCAATGCTTCCTATATCTATGTTAAATAAACCACGTCTCTTTTTCAATTCCCCTATACGTGTACTACAATGTTAATGTCCACCCAGTGGTTGCGGAACAGTCTAATAAAATCTAGAAAACTATCGAAGAATGATTATGATTTCGATAATGATTATTAGCTGATTTCCTCCTTCATCCTCGATTGAAGCCTCATATCAGTACATTTAACGAGATAAATATTAAAAATTATATACCCTTTTAAACGCATTTTAAAAATAATAACATGAAATAAAAATAATCCACAGTCATTTTGTTCAAGGGGAAATGGTATAACTATTTTCGCAGGCCCTTCGTCAGATGAGGTGTAGCATTTTCAATCATGTTGTCGACAAATAACAAAAATATAAACACGTATTTAAACAACTACAGATGTGTAAATGTTATGATTATTGATAATAATAATGTTCGAAGGTATTATGAATTATTATATTAATGTATGTATATTGGTTTGGATTGTAATTAACGTGCCCTATAGTTATTCACAATCTATACCTATAGATTACTGAATCTAGCCATTATAGGTGTTGATGAATCATGGCCTATAGAATACTGATGCATGACCTATAGAGTTTTGTATACCTATACAAAGATGTGGGCTCAAAAAATATAATAATCTTTGATTGAATACGATAAATTTATTTAACGGAAGGACATAAGTAAATTAAGCAACTTGAATCAAGCCACAAATATTAGACAAAATAATATAAAAATTGTAGAATACAATATTACAGTAGTCAGTTATTGTACAACAAACGCCTTTTTGGCAAGAGTAGGTCTTATAGGTTTGCGTTAGCTAATGACCAATTGCTACAGTTTTCGCTTCCGATGGTAGTTTGAAACATTTTAATGTTATTGCAAATGGCATGCTTGCACAAGTCTTTTGAAAGCCAATGCAAGTGCTATAGTATGTTTTTTTAAATGTCACCTGGGAGACCCTTATAACATTGACCTGTTTCTTATTAGTAGTTAATGCTAGAGTTGTCGAGGTGTAATAAAGATTTTTCAAAAAAGTACTACATACGTAGGCTACATTTTCAAAGTGTCTATAGAAACTCGAATTTTTGGCTTCACTATTTCCTCATATAACCTTTCAGATTTGTCGTGTAACATTTTAAAAAAAACATACTATAGTACCTTTTTTCCAAGCATTCTTTGTGGGAGACATTATAAATTCCACAATCGTGGTTGCCCTGACCTGTAGGTATCAACTGACCTCCAGCAATTATTTTTATTAAGACCCATCATACATTATTATATCAGATTTTTTTAAAGTTTTGATCCAGAATTGGAACCATTGGTTATGGCGTCTTCATAATCTGCCACGAGTACTTTTGGCTGGTACCCTTCTCCTGTTGCATTTTTAATAGTTTTAAATAATGTGTATTCTGGCTGATCTTCTTTCATGGAAACCCTAATTCTAAATGGGTGAAAGCATCTGTGTTTATCAGATGTTCCAATAAGGAGAACTGGAAAAGCTTCCCTTGTCTACTAGGAAAACTTGCACTTGCATTGGCTTTCAAAAGACTTGTGTACTTTTTGCAATAACAGGCGAAAACTGTAGCAACTGGTCCGTAAGGCAAACGTATAGTACCTACTGTTGCCAAAAAGGCGTTTGTTGTACAATAACTGACTATACTGTAATATTGTACTCTACAATTTTTGTATTATTTTTGTCTAATATGTGACCCGATTCAAGTTGTTTAATTTATTCATGTCCTTCCATTAAATAAAGCTTCGCTTATTCAATCAAAATTATTATATTTTTTGAGCCGACATCTTTGTATAAGTATACAAAACTCCATAGGTCATGCATCAGTATTCTATAGGTCATGGTTCCTCAACACCAATCGGCACATTCAGTAATTGCTAGATTCAGTAATCTATAGGTATCAATTGTGAATAACTATAGGGCACTTTAATAATATCTCTATTGGTTTCAGTATACACTAACCTACATGGCTAATCAAAACCTTAACATTAACAGCCGAGTTAGCAAATCGATAAAATTTGTATAAGCTCTGGATTAATGAAATTATGGTGGGGTGGGGCAATGAGAAGAACACCCCTTCAATTCTAGTCTCACGACTCTCATGCATGCAGACTGACACAGCAAAGAAAATTATTCTTTTTAATGAATAAATAAATATTGTTTGTAGAGATGCGTTAGACTATAGAGTATATATAATAACATGCAAGTAAAATTGTTGACTCTGTAACCCGGGGGGATCTCACAAAACCTGAATAGTTGAACAGTCGCATGCATTGACTACTCAATTGTTCATCACTACTATTCGCAATTTATAAAATACCTCGTCCGTTTTAACTTACCTTTGGTATATTAATCATGTAAATGTGGTAGACGACACTATAATGCATGATTTTGAATATGAACTTTTAGATTGACAGGGATTAGACACGGGTTTGGATACATTGAATATTTGTATCCTGATGAACTCTACAGACATTACTCTGAGACGATGGTTTCTGCATAATTCTTCGTGTGAATAATAGGGGAGTGTATACATATCTGATACTGAACTTGGTCAACTATGCTAGGATCTGCAAATGAAAATTTTTGAACTACTTATTTGATTGCATCGTGTGGAACGGATTTCTCGATGAATTCTAGTTTTGGAAGTTCTACTTTATAAATGCTACTTCACAAGTAAATTAAGTTGTAACTGCCCTTGGGTTCACAATTACTTCATTTTCATCTAGGTATATAACCATAATAAATTTACAGTTTCAAGAACCACTTAATGTTGTACTTAACTGTATTCTTGTTCATTGGTATGCACAGAGCAATTATTAAATTTTAGCCAAAAAAATGTCAACAACAGCATCAGAAATTCATATCACACAATATTTTACTTGTAATTGTTTAGTGCATCAAAATTTACAAGAAAGTAAAACCCAAATGCATAATGTTCTAAAAAGAATTAAGGAGAAGGATTTATATTGCTACATTCCTACATGATCAATTTGCCTATCTTGTCCATAATGTTAAACGGACGATTGTAGTTGATCGTAGTCAACGGAGAATTCCGTCAATATGCTCTCTAATTCGAATGTAAATACATATTTAGAAAGATAAGACAAAAAACTGGGACCAATTAGGGCGTTTTAAAAAAAAGTTTTTAATTAATGTACAAAAACGGTAAAAACTATGGACAATTATGTACTTGATTGAACTCGATTTACAGTTTCGTTTACCCCTTTATGGAAAAAAGCCTCATTTGTCTTATCTGTCAGAATCTATCTTGACATTCGAATTCGTGAGTATATTGACGGAGTTCTCCGGTTATGTGCGGATTTTTGGTGAAAGCCTTTTTTATGGCTTCTAATTTTGTAGGAGTGACTAAAATACATGTTCTACCTGAAATCATCCGGAACTCCAATTTTTCTGCATCTGCATACTTTAAAGTGTACCTGTCGATTGTGGTTTTTGGAATTCCTTCCTCCTTGAAGTGGTGACAGGTCAACTTTCACGAATTTGTGACCCTGAAAAACGCGTTTGGCCAACGCTTTGCTTTCGCCTTGATTATTTTTTATTTTGTGGATTTTTGAAAACCAACAAGTATACCGTCGTGAAGAAAATTCTAAACTATAAAATACTAATTGCAAATATTTAAATGTGCCGCGTCACTGGTTTATGTGTGGCTGTTTTCAGTTCCACTATTAACCGGATGTATTTTAGTTGACATACAATTTTATGAGATTTTTGTTGTTTTTGTGACGCTTGACATTAGTGGGTATAATTGTGGTAATAAAAAGTAGATAACAAAGCTTTTGGTTTGATGCATTTGTTTTTCTCTCTTACTATTAAGTAATAGTTCTTTCGCCTTTCCTGTAATTTGAAACAATTTAGATATAGATTTTTAGTCATTTCATGAGCTCTGCATTGTGCTGGACTATACAGCGGCAAATGTAAGTATACATATGACCTTACTCGATGTGGTTCGTTTCACACCCAAAGCGAAACATTTTAGCAACAGGATTTAAAGAAGATGGAACGTCAATTTAACCAGATAAACCAATTGCCAAAACATAGAAAAATATTGCCATGAATATTCAATTTTTCTGACATTAAATTCACAGGAAAATGCATTTTTAGTCACATTAGAAAATGGTTTGAATGGAATGAAAACATAATTGTCAAAATACGTGTATCTAATAGGTGTACACATTTAAATATCAGAGTTGTGCTAAATACATTAACTTTCCCCCTGTCCTTTCTGTGTCACAATTTTGTCAAAGCGGTCAAGCCGGTGAACGCAATTTTGAACATGGTAAGGCCTAACAGACAATACCAAATTAGTTCTGTCTATGTCTATGTTGTTTAGATCACAAACGGTTTTTTAGGTTTTATTTGTTTTGGAATTTGGAGAAATTTTTGCAAGTTTTATTACAACTAATTAAAATGTATGTGTGCATGTTGACGCTATGGAATTCAAACCTAAAGCTCAACGGACGATGGCTGTCTGTATTTTATCTTATCTACACTTACAACATGCAAATAAATATGTTTGGTAAATTCAAAACAAATAACTATTTAATCCACAGAAATTTCAGAAATTCAAAGTGCTGGAATTTGAGCAAATAGAGATAAAATGAGTATACAAATTGTTATTCTTATTTAGGGTTAAAAATATCGGGATCTGCAATCAATCTTACAACTCCCATTAAACTCCATGGCCAATAAGCGACAACCTCATGCAATGACATCAGGAATAAGGAAGCCATTGAAATCTTAAAAATTCTGAGTTTTAGCTTGTTATACCCAATACGAACAAACGGTCATCCGTACATACAAAGATCAGTCGCATTGCCAAACCTCGTCCCTCAGGTGAGGAAAAACTAAATAAATTTCTAAATATATCCCTATGTACACTTGTAAACAATATTGCATTATAGAGCTTCCCTAACCGAAAAGATATACATGAATAAATGCACGGTGGAAGATTGGCAATGTATGTTGAGGGAAAGAGAAGTTATTGTCATAGAAATAAGTAGCGAACTGTAAACTGGCTTACGTACTTACTTATATACAGAAAAAGAAGTAGTTACATTGTAGTAGTAGTTGAAGTAGTTACAAAGAAGTAGTAGGGAAATTTTAAACCCTGGTGATAAATAATATGAAAGCCCCATAGACATCTATCTAATGAAAGCTCAGATTAATCAAAGTTCAACACAATGTTGACCGAAAGCAATTATATATTTGTAGTTGTACGTACATGTGGATATTATTTAGCTATTTATTTAGCATCCGAGTGAAACCAAGTGGAAGTAAAAGCGAATTGACGGATGGATCATTTGAAAATGTTCGAATTGTAAATTGGATGTACTTATTGTATGACGTATGACATATAAGTGCATTCATAAGGATAAGGCACACATCACATTGATATGTCAGTCCTGTCAGAGCGAGGGGGTGACATTAGATCTTTACAATAGGTACAACAGGGAGTATGGGTGATGTTGACGCAGGGAAGGGAAAACAGGATTTTTCGACAAAAACCCCGACCCATGGGTTTTTCATGGGTTTTGGGGTTTTTGATTCTGCGTTTTTGGTACAAGCATTAAAGCATAGGGTATACTTAAGCATACGAATTATATCGATTGACAATAGATTTAAGCCGACTCGGATTACATGAAAAATAGATGTAACAAGATTTGATTAAGATCTAAACTCAAAACCAAATAATTTCCACAAACAATATTCATAAATTAACAGTTTTTGCTTTTAGCAAAGCCCCCAAAACCCAATGCAATGGGTCGGGTTTTGGACAAAAACCCACGAAAAACCCAATGACCCACTACGGCACACCCTGTTGTTGACGTGAAGTATAGATAGAACTGATTGTATAATGCAAGTGAGACTGATTTGTGAACTGGCACAGCTTTCCTGGAGAATTCCTTCAATGTTGGCTCTGATATTTGTTCTACAGGCTTGCACATTTAGTAGAATCGTTTATATATTTTATCTCATTCAAATATTAATGCAGCTCAGCAGAAACATCTAGGTAAATTGTGTTAAAAATGTGTTTATAAATTCGCAATAAATAGATACTATGTTGGTCATTATGTACCCTCTAGAAGACTAGTATTGTATAGACACTTTTTGCGAACCTCCTTGAAGTACTGTGGGTGACCCACAGTACTTCAGGGAGGTTCGCAAAAAGGTCTATACAAAGTTTGGTGGCATACTAAGCATGAATGCATTGTTCTACAAGTTGTCAATTCGTTAGGGTCTACGAAACTGTAAGTACGCCAATTTTATGTTCTAGTTGAACTCTTTTGCATACTTGCAGATTTCCACGCAACTTATCCGTGAACTATTGATCTTCTTACAAATGGAAATCACAAGCATTTATTCTAAAATTGGAAGCACAAACCTATGAAATGTATCACTGGACGGTGTGCATTTAAATGCAATTTTGTTAATATTAATGTTTTAAGAGACTCACAGGAATTAATGGGTTTTCGCTATATATTACGATTTTTCACGCTTCGGAGAATCTATTTCCTATCGTAGTTGGTACAGTGTAGGATTTCATTTATCATGAATTTTTGTGTGTCTAGAGAATATAATAAGGATCGAGGTGTTTGAAGAGGATCAGGGTGATCATCAAGTATCATCAATCAGCCTTAAACCACACCTTTACCTTTAATCAGGATCATGAAATAAGGTGTTTTACGTTCTCCAGAAACTCCAGAAACCACAACGTGAAGCAGCTGGTGTGTTCCAAAACGATTCTATTAGGATTCCAAATACAATGTGGCAATAATCGCTTGATGAAATGTGGGGAAAGCCATTACATACTTAGCAGCGTGGTCAGTCAATCTCTCAGTCATTCTTACATCAATGACCCTCGAATGATTTGGAGGAAAACCCATAATTGCATCCGTCGCTAGTCCAGGTGGACGCCGTTTTTTATGGAGTACCCACAGTACACAATATTGAGAACTATGCAGCATTCAAATACCAAATAAACGGTTTTTATTCAAACTCACGTCAACGTTTTTACACAGGCTACAGGCATTGCTTTTCCACCAACATTTCCGTGTGTGTAATGATATGGTTCATTTTAACGTTTTTTGTGACGGAACTACTTGCTTTGTAGGAATGCGTGTAGGAGCCAGGGTTCAAAGACGTGAATGTACAATGTAAATGTGCAATCTCATACATCGCGACTACACTGATATAAAGCAGATATTATGTATTATGTGCGCACATAGTAAACCAACTAACCAAGCGTCAGACGTCAGTATATACGGCCACGGCATAATTTGAAATAGTGAAAGTCCTATTATAGGTTTTCGTTTGAAATTCTTAGAGCGCTCGTACATGCAGCTTTTGGTTTAGCTTTGCAAAAAGTGAATTTTGCACTAACAACGAAAAGGAACGGGCGGTTGGCTTTCAGACTTGCTACAATGTAGCCGACCCAAGTTTCAGGGATTCTGTACCATTGCCCCATCCACTGGTTGTGCTGACTCAACTTGAGTTTTATGTTTTATACTTACACCATCAAGTATTCCTGCAAACGATAAAGTGTGAGTTTTGAAGGGGAAAACGAAAAACGAGGACAGAAAGTACAATATTATGCATGAACGTTGAATGCAAATTTGTAAAAGCATGATACATAAGTACAAAGGAAGTGAAAGAGAGACGAGAGACAAAGATTGTCAGAGTAACACGTAAAACAACTCGGTAAATAGACGAGAACATGACAATCCCTGAACAAAAAGCTACTGCATCAGAAATGAACCCAATCATAAGGAGCAGAATATTGAGTTCTTTATACACTTCCAATTCTTATTCCTTTTCACGATATAAGAAATCACGTCCTGATGGTAAAGAGACGAGGCAGTGAGATACTTACTCACAGTCGCAGCTACTGGCTTGGCACTGTGTCTGCATATGTGCAAAGTGTACATTCAACTTTCTAACAATATTCGAAGAATGCAATGTGGGCTTAATTCAGATTTGCTTCTTTCTGCCCACTATATAAAATATATTATGTATAATACATATTATACTGAAATGCCCACCTTCGTAAAAGTAACAATAAGTTAGAGAGAACCTACCTTTGTGTGTAAATATTGCATAGGCAATACATATGGCAACACAATTCAATAGAAAGTCGCATTTTTCTAAGCTGGTGAACTTTATGAATACCGATGTGATGACTGACCAATAAAAGTAACACTTTTTACATTCGAAGTGTTGTTGCTATAATCCAAAAAAGCTAAAACCTATTTATAATGCAATGGTTATAGTCACACTAATTATCATATTCCTTATAGGAAAACGGAAAAAATATACTGCGGAGCCTTAATCTCAGATACACCTTACCACTTAGT
>JABASC010000633.1:0-34946 GCA_019776185.1 Plutomurus gul | reverse complement strand
TATTTATTCAAGGTGAAAGCACAAATTAATTGAATGTAAAAAGTGAGAATTATAACAACTGTCCCCACCCATGGGGACAGTTGTTATACTGTAAAAATACTGTATTTGCATAAACAAGCAATTCTCATGGGAATAATTCTGTCCGGTTTTTTCTTACACTTTCTACCCCTGACAGGTGTCTGCACAAATTCTGCCTTTTTAGGTTTGTGCTATTGATTTTTGGCAAATTTTTCAATGTTATATTCGGACGTTTGGATTTTTCCCCTGCAACAGCTAATTCGGCTGCTTCTCTGAAATAAACTTCGAGTTCCTTCGCTTAGTCGTCATTAAAAACACGAAGTGATGACCTGTAACCAACATTTGGCGGTTCTCCAGAAGGCAAACTTTTTAGTTTATTACAGAAACGGGTAAGCGACATGATCAAATTTATTTTTCCATGGCCACACTCCGTAGACATCGTTCATTTCCAACCAACTTTGATGTTTAAAACAATTTCTCAATAGGAATACCTCTAGAGGTTTTACGAGTCCTTTGATGTGGCATTCCTGTTTAAAATAGCAATGCAACAAAACATGTAAATCGTGAAACAGTAAATTTTGTATATAACAACTGTCCCCACCCTGACATTTTCCACAATTACTGTGTTTCCAGAAATTTGACACAAGTTTTATGAAAGTTGAATCTTTACATGATTAGACGTATATGTAAGGGTTGTAACCTAAAAATTTTACCTTTACAGCATGCACCTGTCCGAAGATAATAAAAGTTTACTGTTTGTTTAAAAAGTTACTTTGTATGTAGCAAAACTTGTTTTATTTTATGCCAACTGCAAAAATTGGCCGATAACTGCCAAACTTCGTTTACAAGTAAAATTGGATGGGTGGTTCTTCAATTTAAATTTTGGCGAATTTAAAGTAAGGTTAACGCAAAAATATAAGCATATAACAACTGTCCCCAGTCTCCCCTGCAGTATTTTGTAAATATTAACAAGAATAAATTGTGCATGGTTTATTTTATAAATGATATTATATGTTGTTATAATTTATTAGCTGTTATGTAATGTGTTCAATCAATATTGTTATCAACATTATTAGGTATTATTATTATACTGTGTGTATATATATACTAGATTACTGGTTACGACTCGGTCTGTGTTAATGGAGTAGAGCCTTCGGTGTAAATACTCTACACAATTGTTTGTATGTGCTCTCGGCGTGATTTAATGAGAATTGACCGTTACCAATGTAGAGAATATAAATTGCGCTCAATTAAATTAAATGATTTGATTGAATTGGCCGGGGTGCAAAAAATGTGGATGTGGAATTTTAGTTTTAAATTTAAGAAAATAGTTTTAAATATTTCAGTGTTGTATGCCTTAAAATGCAGCCACAAAAAAATTGACACTTTACACAAACCAGGACCAAAATAACCGATTTTAGCATAAATTAGCAAAAACTTGAGGGGAACAATGTTTCCATTATCTCACGTGGATTTCTCTGCACTCTGTGGGGTCCACCATATCCCCGGTGCTCCTTCTATGCCGTAGCCTTTATGGGAATGAATTGAAAACAGTGATTTCGAGGTACTGACGTGATTGTAGTGATTAATGACGTCATCAAAACATGACGATTTCTTGACTCCCCTATCGACCATCAATTCTTGGACTCCCGCCTACAAGCTGTCATGTTTCAGGGTGCCTTAGTGATGTCGTGTTTTGCTCAGAGACCAGGAGTCGGGGTCCACATGGTATAATCTTTGTCTTTTTCTTAACTCCATTCCCTAATCATCAAAAATCGTCTTCAAAATTCAAATTTCCCCTGTCCAGTGATGACGTCAGCAGTGTATATTCCCTAACTTGTCTTTGAATTGAAAGTTTTGAAGGTACAGGTGTGCGAGAAAATATAGATATATAAGAAATATGTTAGATTCGACAAAGGATATTTTACTCTGCGAATTTTGCATGGTATTGCATAATTGCACCCACCGGTTCACATTTACCTTGCCCACATATTATCAGTTCCTTTCGTCCATTCACCAGATACCAACGGCCGCTAGGAATGTTTTCGGTTGCCTCAAATAAATTTTATAAATTTTGAAATTAAGATAAATGCCATAAATCATTGCATGTAGTCAACCAACCCGGTTAGCATAAATAAATGTAAGCACCTACATATTTTGTAATTTTTTTATTATGTAACATTATTGGTCGCCAAACACATCACATGTATGTAGGTGAAGTTTTAACCACTACAAATTAGTTCTGGCCAAATTAAACTATTGTGAGGGATGCTATAAGTACAGTAACATTTTCTTTAAAAAACACTGATCAACCACTGTGCTTCTTAACCACGTACAAAAAAGTGGTATTCAGAACGGTTACAATAACGACTTTTATTATACCAACATATTCTATAGTAAAACAAAAATCATCAGATAAATAGTGTTCGTTATACTTACAAATGTTCTGAGATTGTTCTGAGAAAATACACTGTGTAGCCATGGCTCAACTTTTTTGGATTGTAATTTGAAGTAGTACATAAAGCACTGTAAAATCGAAGTTGTGGTTTTGGTACTGCACCATTTCCAAAGTTAATGAATGTTTTATAAAGATTTATTTGATATTTTTCGATTCCATTTCAATTTTATGGACTAAATGTGTCCCATGACAGTTTTGCATTGCCAGAACATAATTATAAATGGCTTAAAATTCACATACATTTTACACACGTTATTTAGATAGCAAAAATACGGATTCACGAGGGGTAAAAATAGGTCACAGGTTCCTTTAACATATGTTGTACACAGAAATCATTGCTTAGAGGTGTTACTACTATACGTTTTTCGTTGTTGTAAGATTATACATGCAGATATTTTGGTTTAGTAGGTAGTATTCTTTCCCCTAGCTTTTTCTGAAATCAAATTGGCATACTTGGGTCAGGTGTGGTAAGAAGATACAATTCTCTGTAGCATAAAATTACCTCCCTACTTACTACATAAACATTCTTATAATACACACATAATTTTATTATTATTATTATTACTGTAGCATGTTTTTTTGATATTTAAATTTATTAGGACGACTATTTTGATTCTTAAAGTGTTTGTTGATTGTATCGGTTTTGAATGCTTCTAATGGTTTCATTGTCAGGAATTCCTAGATTCATTCTGCATTGAAGGTTTGAAAGTATAAATTCAAAACCGACAATAATTTCTCCTTAAAAATACTTTGGTTCTACTAAGCCAAACTAAGCTATTTACTTCACGTATTTACTATGCTTTTCTCAAATCAAAGCGTTACTTTTTGTTAATATTTGCTATGCCGTAAGGAGTACTTGCCGTCACCAAATCTCTCATGTTGGTGACACGAAGAGTTTTTATGGCGAAGCTCTGCTTTCTTAAGTTTCTCTATATTCTGCAGTAAAACTTTATTCCCGGGATCTTGTGTCATTGCCAACTTGTAGTGTCTCCATGCTTGTTCATATTTTCCCTGTAGTGGAACACAAAAAAATCAATTTCATACTTTTGCAAACTGTGTTTATTAAGCGTTTTTAAAATTCTGTTGACCTTAACATGATATATTGCTCCCAGATTCAAGTGGACATGAGTTGCAATGCTGTTTGCTGCAAAATTCTTATTGTGGCGACAACAGGCCTTGAATTTCATTAACATTTCCATTGCAGTTTTGTAGCTCTAAAGCAAAGACAAGAATATGCTTTCTTATTCCTTTGTCTGCGTGCTACGCGTAAATCAGCACACATCTCCTCCGTCTTATAATCTTAACATCATATTTTTGTCCCCATTTTTCTGTGATTCGTACTATATAGCTACTTTTTATAAATCCAAACTTGTATGCATTAACTATGGAAGGGATTTTCTTTATATACATTCATCAAAATCTCACGCCTCTTGTTTTCATTTGATGAAAGGATGAGATGAGGGTGCTTGCTAGTTCATAAAGACACTCAGCGACACTGTGATATCTGCAATGCCCCTCGAAACAACTTTATTATCTTGTAGACTTACTTCCAATTTAAAATTTCATGTCGAAGACTGACAGAGAACACTCATTTTGTAATTTTTGAATGCTGCAATACTTCTTCAACGTAATCCTTAGACTAATACATCACCAAAATATTTGTAGTTGCGGAAATTTGTAGAGAACATAGAATTAACTAAAATTTCAATAGTTGGAATTAACATATACATTGACGTAACTTCAAGTGGTTCTCACGATTTTGCGATAATGTGATAAATGGTTTCATATCACTTCACCGACCAATAGTGCTCGTACACTACACTGTGTCTGATACTTCTATTTAGCTTCCTGAATGGAAGTTTATTTCAAGTTTCAGATCGATTTGTGGAAAAGGTTGTAAAATCAGCGTATGAATTTGTGAGTTAGTAATCAATTAGGGAATGAGATTGAAAAGTCCTTTTTTCGGAAAAAAGTGATTATGTCATTGGTCTCATCATTGCAAAAAATAATTCGATAATAATCATTTTTATTCTCCATTCCTCATTGTTACAAGCACTGTTTAAGGCTACAAGAAATGATTGAGTTGTTACATTGGAATTCTAAGTAATTAGACATAAGATGAATCAAAGGCAGTAATCGGCGCATTGACGGCCGACTCTATATGCATGATAAGTTGCATACACCTTAGTCTCTGCCTCAATTAGAGTTTCGCAATTTTGTATCTGATTAAGATGTCATCTTAGTTTTTGATTAAAAGTATTACTCTAATTAGCATGTGTTTTACGATATATCATTGTGATGTTGTTTCCAGGTAATAGCTGCATCAATTTTGATAACTTCAGTACTTAATTAAAACTATAGTACCGAGGTCATACCTATTTCATTCAGTATAATAGAGGGCGACTACCTAAGATCATGTTCTGCGTTTTTAGTATATTCAATTTAAGTCCGTTTCGCGTCAATCAGTCCTTTATTAATCTAAGGTCAGTCAAAATATCATTTTTCATTCGATACTGGGCAATAATTAGTACATATTAATTCCCACAAGGACATTTCCATTTTAACAAGGGAAATTTTAATTAATTTGATACCAATTTTGGGGTGATGCTATATTAGTCAAAGGATTGCGGACGAAGTATTGCAGCATTCCGAATTTACGAGATCAATAGGTTCCCTTGTTCCTCCTAAATCTCCTTTAAAAGAACAGCCTTCGTTGCTTCTTTTTCCTGCGTATCTCACAATCAGTGAGTTATCTTGCAGGATGAAAACGAAGCCTCAGCTATTTCACCCAATTATTAGAGAAACACTTTATTCAAACTTCCTCTTTAATGTAACAAAATGCAAGATGAATATAGATGATATACATATGTATGTTCATACTCTGAAAAATTACTTACTAAGGTAAGTTTTTACTTATTGGCCTTCCTTTCACTTCAATAGCTTTCTATGATTTTTTACGAGTAATAGCTTATTCGAAAGACGATTTTCTTCTGAATAAAGTGACATAAAGCAGACAATGACAAAAATGTGAGGAGAGTTGTCAAAAATTGTGTCAAAGTTGATAACTTTGGGACAGAATTATTCAAAATTTAACTATTTAACTGGTCATTATGAGAATATATGGTAAAAAAACTAATGATGCATGATAAAAATTATGTACAGTATGCAGACTGCATACTATTATATAATAATATGAATGTATCAAATGTTGTAATGCGTTCTCTGCAAATAAATAATGTTGGAATAATAATGATTAAAGAACCACAAAAGTATTTAATAATAAATAAATAAAAAAGTTTTATCTTGCCGTAACGACTTCGGTCATAAATAATTCAGGATTGTTTTATAAACTCATTTCTGCAGAAAACTATTCGGAAAGTGTTCGTGCAGCAATTTAGATTTCCTACTACAGTAAAAACATGACAATTTTGACGATAAATGTCGGAAGTTCTATAGCGTCATTTCAAATATTCTATCTTTTCAATAATCTATACTTCAAACTTGGGATATGGAATATGCTTATGTTTGTGTCTCAAAACCTTTTCTCTAACCTAACGTACACTTAATCTGACAGGTATGTATGATTATTATTTCTCTGAAGTGCCTATTCGTATCTCTGAGAAGTTTTTAGTTCTGGTTCACTAACCGTGACAGCCGAATCCAAATCTTGCATATCTTTGGACAGATCTCCATGAAAAGCATGAATTGGGGCACATGACACATCCGATTGTGTGCAAGTTCGAAGAGCCAACTGAATATATCTTACAGCATCTGCGGTACGATTAAGTTGACTGTATATTGTTGCTAGCTGATGTAAAACATCGCGGCGACTGGAATTCGGGTGACTCATAATTGTCACTAAGAGGGCTTCCGCTTCAGCATATTTCCTCAGATACATCTGGGCCTGTGCCTGTGTGTGCAAAAAAAAGTCGATTTTACTTCAGACTACATTCTCCTACGACTCAGCCATAAAAATTATGTTTAAGCTCAATAAAAGTAAAATGAATAAGGGCATCGTTGGAAATTGGTCATAAAATTAAGGGAATACTAAAATCCGTAGTTAAAACATAAAATGCATCGATTTGAAAATTGTATGAAAAGTGAACGTTGTAAGGAAGCGTTGCCAGTAAGAGCGTTGATTTTTCAGCTTTAACTTCTGTCGCAGCTGCAATGCAAACAGTTTTTCATACTCAAACTGCTTTTTCTAACAAGTCTTAAAAGTGTTTGGTTTCGTAGCTTGCAGCACTTATTCAAGAAAACAATCTAATTGAGGCATCTTAATACAGTAATTTGCTGTACACTCTTTTAATGCACATAACGTTAATACATTATGAATTCTAAAGCAACTATTTATATGATTAACGGGGTTTGCAGAAGTCTAGTTGTATTAAATAAATGAAACCAAAAATACAAATTCGATTTATTTCTGAGTATTACCGTACGCTAATATTAATTTCTAAAGGTAAAAGTTTTATCGTTCGTTGAAAAAAGTTGCGAATAAGTGTGGCTAATGGTGCTTCACTTTAGATTGTAATGTACATTACACTGTTTCCTTCAAATTTTGATTTTTAATGGAAAAGAATGCCTAAAATTCACTGCTAAAACCACAACTCTTTAAAGTTGTTTATTTTATAATTTTTTCAGATTGCAAGAAACTGTATGCTGTATTATTACCCTCGCCGACAGCAACCTCTCATGGATTATTTTAATGTCACTCTTTTAGCTGTTTGTTTGGGAAATTTGCCTTAGCAGGATCTTTTTGGTCACCCTGTACTACACAATGGTAGATTTTCAGAATAGAGAATTCTAATCTATGTGAATAAGCTGACAAAATCTGAACCATAGAGTAAATATAAGAACGGTGTCAAACAATGTAATCTCCAGCCGAATGTAAAGATGGAACCTGAAAATCCTTTAGTAATGTTGAGTGCTTTTGCAGTCAACATTGAGGCTCATTTATATGTCCGTTGAAAAATGTCTTTTCATGAAAATCTAGATGGGATATAATAACAGTGGGACCTCTGTGTTACGTGGAATCAGATGGGATTTGAACTGATATTTTTAGAGAAAAGGGATTCGCTGAGATGTGGAAATGAAAAACTTAGAGGGTGATGTGATTTGGAAGGAGAATGTCAATGTCGATGGAAAAGGGGAAAGATTTAAATCTGAGCTGAACTGACAAATGCCTTCAAGAAGCCTTCAACCCACCAAGTGTACTTTAACGACTGGATCATTTGGCCTGTGCAGAAGAGCCTCTCTGAAGAGTGCTTCGGCTTGATTTGCACGTCCTGTATTAAGATATAGCACTCCTAATCCATCCTTAGTTTGTGGGTCGTCATCTCGAAGTAAAGCTCTGCAAAGGTTGCACTCGTATCATCTCATTTTATCATTAGATTCACATCAACATAAATTACTTATCATGGAAAAATGTGACTTCACTAACCTCTGGTATAAAGACTCAGCCTTGTCGTTAAGCTTTAGTTTTTTCATCAGCCGGGCTGTGTTTAGAAGGGCAACCGTGTGATTCGCATCTCTGAGTAACGCTTCTTGGTAGTAATGCAGAGCGTCTTCCAATCGACCTGCATTCGTAATGTATACCCATTTTTAGTCATATCAGTCCTTTTGCCATCAATTATCAAACCAATCATATAGTAACCCAGGTTCCAAAAAACATGCATTGACTCTATTCACTGGCACTTCCTAATATCTCTCACACTAGAACGCATCTAAACAAAAGTCTCAAGTACGTCTGTAACCAACAAATCTCAGTGCGAGTCAAATTATTCTCACAAATTCTCTCTTGCCTACATTTATTTTAACTCTTTCGTCAATTCACATATTTAATACGATCTACAAAAGTAAAAATAAAATTACTAGTAAATAGTTTCTTATTCTTTAAAAATTCGGTTATTTCGACAACTAAATAAATACTTGTCCACATTTTTTTATGCAAAGTAGAATGACATTTCGATTTGATAGAATAATACCGATTCTCTGTAAGAACGCCGCGTAATTATTCAGATGATCCGCATGATTCGGCTCCAACTGCAGAACCTTCAGATGCAATTGTCTCGCCTTCTCGTGTTGATCCAAGTCTGTGTACATTGCAGCTAGATTTGTCAACGCGTCTGGATTCTGGGGCTCCAGCTCAATGGAGCGCTCCATAAGACGGATTGCCAGCATCGTCACCCCTTGTTGACTGAAAGAAAAAAATGTGAATTTATGTGAACATATAAAATATATAATTCGTCCGATTGCCACCAAATGGTATGTAATAATAATGCGTTCGACTTGACCACCCAACCAGATGCCACCAATGCAGTTCTACTTACTTTTTTACATATAAAATAACCACAATTATTGGCTATTTTGAGTCGAACCGTTGTTGTGCCTTCACAAATGCGTATTATGTAAAGCAACGTGTGTGCGTACATATTGAATAGATGGATAGTGTTCGGAAAGCGTAAGTAAATTCAATATTTTACGTCATGTGGAGCCTTGTGTGTAGATGTTTGGGATGCAACCGATGCATCAAAGTCGAACAACCAGTCGCACTGAAATCTTCTCTAATGCATTGTGTATGCCATAAGAATAGAAAATTGATGGTCACAAGGAGTGATGCATGACAGTTGTAGGTGTGCACACATGTCCTGTACTATAGGTACGTACTAGGTACATATACGTGTATAGCTATGAATATGATGTAAGATGATGCTTGTGTCAGGGATATACATATGTATATAGGGGGAAAAGCATGTAATATTAATACACTTGGCAAAAGTATTAATGTTGCGTTGCGTGCTGTTCGGTAATGTGCGCTTGTAGCCAACCATTTCACTTATTTCCGTAAACGTTGCATCTATAAAGCAGATGGACTCATGTCACGCCGTTGTTACATATGCCTGTGATGTAAACCTAGGTCATAAAAATGTAAGAAGAAGACGTAGGGCCGCACACTAAAGATATTTTGCCTATCATGCAAATGTGCGACACCATGTCTACATTAATATCCGTGACTTTTTACAAATACGCTTTTAGTACCAGTTGCAAAAGTAAAGATATTCATTGAGCTACAAAATTAGGAAGTAAATGGGAAACCGTGCCGTGAATTGTATTTGTCATGCTAACATTTTAAGCTATCATTTCTTCCGACTTTCACTTGGATTGGAAAAAGTCTTACGTATAACTAATATACTAGTATATTATACCCGACACGAGTTTGAACTGAGTCAGCACCAAATCAAAGGCTTGCTGCTGTAGGAAACGTTAATAGTACGTGGATTTCTATTAAAGCCATCTCTGGCTCGCCCTAATACTCGTCTCCACTTTTATGATCGAATCTCACGTCGCTCCTTTAAACGAATTATGCCAATCAAAAAACCTCAATATCCACTAATGTTGACACCGTAGACATGCTAGACTCTATAACATGGAGACAAAGATATGATAGTATAATACAACATGATATAAATTTATCTAACCCCGGTTAAGATATAATATCACTTTCCCCAAAACTCAATTTTCATCTGTCCATCCTATTATGTATAACGGTGTATATAAGAATTACTTGCACTCATGTCTCAGCACACAGTGCAATAGGAAATGTAAAGAATTTATTCAATCTCTATTCAACAGACAAATGAAATTGACAAATAATGTCTCTTTTGTATAAATCCATATAATAATCTGATAGCACTCATTTCTACAGGTTTTATCCCGAAAACTTGCATAAAATAGAAGAAAGATTAAAAGTAAAATTGATATACGTTGATGATTGGCACCTGATTTGCTGTAAAAAGATGACAATTAGCTTTCTGTGGAATTTGTGAGCACATTTGATTTTTATTGGCCCTAGAAAACAGGAATGAATCGATTTTGCCACTTTGATTCCAAAGTACTACTGATAAGGAAAATAAACAAGTGTATTTCCCTGACATTTTGAGCTGTGGTTGTTGTTGTGCACAGTGTGCAGGGCTGTATACTAAAAGTCTTGTATTTCTGATTACTGTTGTTCGATTAGTAACACACACGTTCATTTGATGGGCAATGAAGCATTGAGTTATAGGATCGTTTGAGCGGGCGAAAACAGATATGGACGACGTTAAATGAAAGAAGACAAGTGTTTTCTTCGGCTAAACACTTGGATCATGATGAGTGTGCAGCTGTAAGGATTTGTTACGTAAGGCGAGTAGTGATTGGTTTATGAGGTGATGGTGTAATACTATGAATCGAAGGATAATGCACAAGGAGTAATCGTAAAAGTATGAGAAAACTTAAAGTGAATTATTGGGTAACAGAGTGCAAGTTGTGCAAAATTCGTGTTAGGAAGCCCTCGGTAGTGAAAAGGGAGAAAGTAGTAGTAGGATGCATATTGTTCTCTAACAATAACTAAGTAAGTAAGTAAGTATGTTTCCAAGAGAGGAGACGTGAAAGCGAGAGAAAAAGTCATGATGAAGTGAGATGGTGAGCGTGAGAGTGGAGTAGTGTGTGTACTAGATTGTATAGTTCGCAGTAGTAGAACATTCACAACGTCTCAGCATGGAGGTTCCGATGATTACATCTCTGTTTTTTGCTGATGAGCTATAATTCTTCGCAAGACTTCCTCTGCCTAGACATATCCACTGCTCAGCTTTCTCTCTCTCTCTCCCACTCTCTCTCTCTCCAGCTCCAGCTCCAGCTCCAGCTCACACACACACATATACATACCTAAGAATTGAAAAAGTAGGTACGCTGTTCAAATCTACTTGGTGGATAACTACTGCGTTTGCATTGCCTGCGTGTAACCTGGGAGCCTTGGAGTGAACTGAGCTCCTGCTCGGGGGATCTACCCTCATGTTCCGATTTGGAAACCTTCCAGGTAACATTCTGAATTTCCGAAACGACCATTATAACTTATTTACCACTCCTTGTCTGAATTCTCTCTGTTTCTGGCTGGCGCTCTCTGGCCAGCCTGGTCTCTGCCTGGCCTTACCTGTGTTGTTAGTGGTATGCTTGCACAGTGTGTACATGTGAATGTGTACAGTCGGAGAAATGCACAAGAGCCACTATATCAATGTATGCTTTTGTAAATAGTAGAGCTCGGCGCCCTTTTAACGTAGCCGGCTCCTATCAACATCTCCAGAAGTTATCAGCGGATTTGGTTCAATTTCTCTTTCTGTTATTGTTATGTGGGTGTGTCTCTGCTTCAGATATTTAATCGAGCGAAGCTTCCTCTCCTAACACAAGCAAGACCACATCGAAAGATCTATGTCCAATCTGATATGTTTCTACTGTCTTTTCTGTTTCCTTATGCTAGTTTCTTTTCTCACGCTCCCTCATTCAATCTTCTCGCTGACTCTCACTTCTCCATCTTGACTTAATTCATATAATGTCTGCACTAGAATAGCAGCCTGTGAACCCCGGCTATTATTCTATATACATATACAAGCGTATAGCGTACAAGTATATATGCTGTGTGTACTTATCTATAGTAAATATACTGATATCTAAACAATAGCTTGGCCTTGTATACTCTGGGCACACACATTAGATATATATGTATATATGTATAGAGAATGCACACGGTTTGTGACAGTAACTTCTGTCATGAGTCATTTTATATTTCGGCAACTGCTACTCCTCGGTTCGATCTCGAGAACCTTTCACCACCTCCTCCATATAATAACAAGAATATAGACTCGACAGCAAACATTTATGTTCTTCCTTATCTGGTTGCACACTGAATTGAGCAGTTATGTGCACGGCTATTAGAATGAAATTAAGTATGATAATGAATAGCAACTGTGTTCGTCGTCGTCGTCGTCCGTCTTTTTCAAAGGGAGCAGCAGCAGCAGCAGCAGCAGTGGTGGCGGTTCACTCGCAACCGGTGTACATGCATACGGAGAGAAACGGCGGTGGTGGTGGTGGCATGGCTCGGCGGCGACACAAAGTTTACGAGTTCTTATTTGAGACGCTGAATAAACGGATTAATTTAATATTAACCATTGAAATTGTCATGGAGGAAGTAATGGGAGTTGAAGAAGCGATTTGGACAATGAGTGTCATAGTTAATGCCTAGTTGGCATTGGGACAGCATTGCACATCATACACTATACACTATAGTATATACATTATATAGGGTTATATACTAGAGAGAAAGAGAGAGAGAGAGAGAGAAAGTGAACGAGAGGAAACAAAATACAGGAGCTATCATCCTATAAATTGGCCGAATCAAGTCGTTCACTTTCATTCGACTGGCTGAGCGACTGTTCAGATACGGGTCTTATCTGGCGGGGGAAAGTGTAATAGAGTTTACTTGATGCATCCAAGAATGTAGATAATGGTTGCAGTGAAAGGCTAATAGAAGGAGACATTCTGCTGAAGGGCATTGTTCGAATTGACGATAGGGAGCAGATAATGGACATGAACTATAGTGACTGATAACGTTACTTGAATGACTTGGTGAGATCCAAAATGCCGTTTAATTTGTAGGAGGTGACGGAACACTATCATATCAACTGTGTGTGTGTGTGTGTGTGTGTGTGTGTGAGTGTGTGTGTGTGTGTGTGTGAGTGTGTGTGTGTGTGTGCTGAACAATAAAACTTTGTGAGTGAAGAAACACAAGTTAGTACTTACTGTTTGAGGTTGCCCAAGTTGAAAAAGGCATGTGCATGGAGCGGATTTATACGGAGAGCTTGCTGAAAATGTGCTTCGGCTTCCGCTGAATCGTTTAAAAGCGTTCCCAAATTGTTATGTGCGCTCGCATGATGAGGCCATAAACTGCACAAACACAAAATTCAACATTACGCTTCAGTAAACAAGTTAGCAGGTATGGTCGAAACACACATTACGTCACATATACACTCTGTCTGTGATGGGAAATGGTTTTGCACTGATTTTCCCAACTTTCTCTGTACTACATAGTGTGTTTATATAGAGAGAAAGTATCTTGTCGTCATCCATTTGATACTTTCCCCAGTCATCTGTGCCGTTGTGTGTGCTGTTAGCAAAGTACCGTAGCCATATCTATGTATGTATGTATTTCGATGTTATCACATCATGTCTTCATCGCCTCCCTTCAACCTAATCAAAGATTCATGTATGCTATCTTATGGCTACAATCCACAACATCTATGACGTTTTGCATGATGATTTGATTTGAATGCTGGTGGTTCACGTGCCCGTGCACATACAAATACACAAAAGTCAACCGGCAAATGTTCCACCCTATGAATCTTGTAGCATTTTCGGACACACTATGGAAATTAGGCTGCACACTAACTTGTTTAGTAGGATGATTGAACTTTGATTTATTCAAGCACGTATAAACACAAGATAAATATGAAATTGAAGAAAAACTTTCTCCGCGATCCCTGCATTCACAATGGCCTCTATAGCTACACGGTAGGTTTAGTCTACCAGTACGACTGTTCCTGGTAAGGTCCCTGAACTCGGTAAACAGTTGAGTTGAGCCCACCTTTACAATCCAAATTGTATGCTTTCTGTCTATAAAGCCCTTTCTGTCATGTCAGCAGATTCACGGTGGCAGTCTAATTCCCTATTCAGTCAAAATCTAATGCATCAAGTGAAAATTTTACCATATGCCTGAGGTTGTTTTGCCGCTCGTAGTAGTGCCTTCTCTTTCTTCTGGAAATCATTTGGGTGTTATAATTGGCTATTCATCAGCCAGCACTCGTATATGTAGTGGAAAACATTAAAAAGAAATACTATCTTCGATTTTATAAAAAAAAACATCTCTTCGTTCCATTAATAATAATATACGTCGTTTTCAAAAGTTATATGGTTTATATATGGCGTTCTACTCATTTTGTGTCAAATGCTTGCTAGGCGTGTGAAATTTGTTACAGAAAAAGCAATTTCAACGGAACTACGTTCATAGAGCATTGGGTGGCTAAATTCTAGGCAAACAACACTGATTGTAAGCAGCAGCATAACAAGAATTCAGAGGGGTAGGCAGGTATTTTTTTTTGCTGGCGTCGCACTCGAGAGGTGTTCTTTCTGGAAGTGCATCCAGCAGATCTTCATGAGGACACACAAATCTAATTTCAGCCTGCGTGTGCGTAAGTCATCTTTCTACTGGGAAAACAGAGTTGAGAACTGACAAAAAATGTAAATAATAAAAGCTAATAACAGTGCGATATTGCGAGTCTTCTAGAAATCTGCTTTGATGTCTAGTTGTGTACATTCGCGTAGTATTCAAAGAAAATAAGAAAAAATCAATATAGATTTATATACCTATATGTATGTATATAGAGTACACATTTAGAGTTAATTCTTAGCTTCTGGATGACATAATGTGCAGATGGAGGAAAAATGTTCCGACATCTTACACAGTATTGTGCACGTGAACCAATAGATTTGTCAATGTGTGCGTAAAATCTCGCCCTGCATACAAGACGACCAAGGACTATGGATTGCTGGAACAATCCCTTTGGGTGAGCTAAAAACGATGAAGTAAATAAATTAGCCAACAAAAGTAAATAATTTGTGAGCGCTTCTACTTGTGGGACGTGCACAAGCTAAAGTGATTATAAGAAAAATGCAGGTTATGAGTTTGGGAGAAAACGTTGAAAAAATCCCCATTTTCAGCATGGGAATTGAAATTGTTTTTGTAGAGAAGGATGACAATTCGGAGCTAGTCACTCACCTACCACTACTATGTACTACGCACAGGACGAAGTAGGCGGCCATCGGATATCCGTCCTAATGACTTGAAGCAACAAAGAATCCCTTCGAGTTGTGCTTTTCCATGCAATGTACATACTACATGTATACTCTTGAGAAGTCTTACCTAAGTCAACACCGTGTGAATTCCAACTGAAGCTTTTCAGGCTGCGAAACGGAGGGAAAAAAAAGAGAAAGCGCGAGGATACTAATTTAATTCTGACTCAGCTTCGATCAAGACCTTCTCTCAAGACGATACAAATCTACCGATTGCAGTCCCACATACATCTGCTGCTATGTGCTGCTAACAGTGAATGTCCGTATACTACATACTACATACATACATATATGTGAGTGTTGATACATATGGCATGTCCAACTATTCCATTGGCTCACTGTAAGTGGCATGTAGTAGTGAGCAGTGTGGAAGGATACGTATGTTTACTATTGTAGCTTCGTCTTCAAACGTCCTTTTCTTTGCCCAATTCTTGGAGCCTGACTTGACTGCAGTTTTTACATTCTTTGTCTTTCTTTTTCAAAGTACTTGAGCCATATCGAAGTTCTTACTTCCTCACGATTCTTATAATGTCTTTACTTACTGACAGTTGAGCACAGAGAAAAGGAGAAAGAAACTCAATTCCAATATTGTGCCTCCCATTGCCAACATAGTTTAATGGAGTTGCCTTTTGTCTCCTTTCTAACGTACTACATAATATGTGTCAGTGATATTGAGCTAAGAGAACCCTTGTGAGACAATTGTGCTCACTAATTGCAACTGAAACAGTCATTAGCTATTCATTCTGTGTAGGATGGGAGGATCACTTCTGAAATTATTTATGCCTTCTGTCTCTCAACGGAGAATACCGACAGCCCTGCCTCTTTTATATGTTCTCCACATAAAGTTGGAATTCCTCAGTCATGGGTAATTTGTGAGGGAAAAATGTGAACCCTATCACCACACACCACCACGACTGCTACTGTGCTACTCACACACTAATAGAATCTTATATGAATAACCTTTTATTCAATAAAAATGCAAGGCCTTAAATAGCTAAAGAAATTTGACCTTCAATCGACCGTGTTTGTGCACGTTCTGCTGCCAATAATCAAATCATTTAATATTTAATTGTATTCCCTGATATTCAGAACCAGACTCGTCCCTATAACTTCTTTTTTAAGGTCAGTTTGCTAGTCGGCTGTTAAAGCGACGCCCCGGGAAAACTCCTTGTCGTAAGCATAGGGAAAAGCAACACGCTTTCTACTATAAGCTGTATATGTATACTCTAAACTCTTATAAATGTCCAAAGTGAAACGAACGAGATCAAAATTTAAAATCTTTCTACAAATTAATTAAATTTGTGTACAAGTAGCCTTAAATAAATGTCAGTAGCACACACGGAATACTTATAGCGACTTTAAATTCATTTTCATCACTCGAAAAAACTGTAATTGCGCAATGTCAGTTTTCGTTGCAATTTACTAAGGAATACCCGTGTCAGATGTTATTTTTTCTGACTATTACGTTCTATCTTTTTTTCAGCAGCATAAATATGATTTTCCTCTCCTACAGCTACAGCTTCTTATTTCCAGCTCGGTGGGTCGTAGCAATTTGCTGGAGTTTTAACGAAGTTCTTCCATGACACGACTACCATTTGCGTGGGATGTCACAGGTTTCCAAAAAAAGCCTCTACTTTTACTTATACACATCCACTAGGTTACAAGGTGTACTCTGCAATGCTACAGTCTCGACTGACTGACTTGACGGGAGAGAAAACATATAAATACAGTCATGAGTTTCTTGGCTACTTTCCGTGACGAGCTGCATTCATATATTGCTGACAGACAAATATCTTGTGCTCTTAAGTCGACATTTTGAATTATGATGAATTATTTCAATTATGTTGATAATGCATTGAATGTGGCCCAAAATATTCCACGGCCTACTTGGCCTGTCGTCCCCTCTTCCCTCATTGCATTTTTGATTTGTATGAAAATTATTCACGAATTGTTGTTGTGGTTGGAAACACAACGTAAGGATACAGTATGTATTTGCTAATGAAATGATTTGAATTGATTCTGGAATCGATAAACTTCTAACTGTATAAATACATACATATACATATACAGTTATTACTATTACACATGTTTATACAGGGTAAAGTACAAATATTTACAAGTAAATATCCGAGAGAGTTGTATTTTTGAGCACCTATCATTCAACACTTTTCTCCTTACCATGCACTTAGTAGGAGACAGCAAAATAGAACGACTACTTTTGTGCCACTGGAAGTTTTGTGACACATTTATTTTCAGCCGACAACTACTAATGCTCTCCATGCAATAAAGTGTTTATTTCAAGTAAGATGCACCACTAGTAAGTGTACATAGTAGCACAGAGTGAGTGATAGTGAGACACACTTTTTAATGTGTGCTTGTGAAACAGTGCTATCTCATACAGAGTCGATTTACAACTGGTTAAGAAGGAATTAATTCCGGGAATGTGGAATGGTGTGAGTATTACTTGCGGCGAGCTGCTGGTGCGAACATTTTCAATGCGTAGTGTCTGTCTGTAGACAGACGAAAAATGTAAATGTAAACGTAAAGACATGAGAGGGAGAGAGATGAGAGGCTGCATTGCTGTGATCTGTCGATTTGGTTGACAAAGAACTGCATCTGGAGAAACGTGCGAGTGCAGAGAAGTAGCAAAGATTGTGGAATAATAGCTCGTACGTTATTGTTGATGCTCCCCGTGAGAGAGTCTGCCAGCTATGGGTCTATAATTTTTCTGTTTCGCTGTGCAACTCTTCATTTCACTTTAACAACATACTTTCCTTTCTAACATTTATATTACTTTGCCTTTCTATGAAAGTCCCTCTTCTATTTTGGCATTTTTTCCCGAATGAACTTTATAGGAATATTCTCTGGAGATTAAACCTCCAATTTTTTTCATCTTTTCCTCTCACTCTCTCTCACTCTCACTCTCCTGGTTTATGTGCATATCCCCTCCTCATTCTAAACTCTGGCTCTCTTATAAAAATACAAACGGCTAAACGTTTATAGGTATTCATGATACATGCACAATGCTTTATCCACAATATGGTGCACATACTCATTTCTGTCAGTTATAATGCAACTCCATCATCTTTTGTACTGCTTATGCAGGAGAAACTTCATGTCAAGTTATAACACTCAAGTCAGCGTATTCACTATATTTTAGAATATTAGAAACGTGGATTATGTGCAATATATAGTGCAGTCATACTGGATATACAGTGTAGCATGTATTTAAATAGGTAGACAGAGAGAGTCAGAGTCAGAGTGAGGATATGTATATTTTGCCGAGTCAACTTATTTATTTCTTAAAGAGGCTACACATACGGCGTAGTCGCTTCAATGAATTTCTATTCGTAACTGGATTCTCCATGAGCAGACTAAAGAACCCTTTGTGATTATAAATTCAATGGCAGGTTTGCCGGTTTGTCCAATTTGATTTCCACGTACACCCTTCGCAATTAACTGTTAGACTACACAGCAGGCATTCTCAAATGTGTAAGTCTTCTGCTGCTTTCTCCTAGGAAATTTCGGGGAACCGGTCTTTGCTGATCTAAACACTTGACATTTGGTCAAAAGAGATCCCAAGTCTTCTCTCTTTATAAACCGAAGCTCATCAAATCCATGGGACTTGTATTGTATTACGGTCGAAGGCCAACTTCTCGATAATTTGACACGTCTGTCCCACTTTAGTAATTGTGTGAGCAGAACGACGGAAGTTCTTGCTAGATATGCGGATAGAGATATTCTACTGTGCCTTTCACGTAATTCACAGAATGATCTGGCTGCTCATTAGCAAATAATAGTAATAATAATACTACGCTTGCTATTCCAGTCAACTAATGTGCAAAATAATTTTTCAAGTCTACCATAAGTTCTATATTTTTAATACTATAACGAAACTATGTAGATTCATACCTCATCATAATACATGTAAGGTACTACTACTATTGACTATATATAAGTGCACGGATATATATTGTAGATGTTGTCTTGGAAGATAAAAATGCTTCGAAATGTTGCAGCCAAAGCGTCCTTCTTTGCAAAGCACAGCTTCAATAGGTTATACGTACGAGTAAGTGACAGAGCACAAATTTATATGGTTTAAGGAGAACTGCTCCAAAAAACGAACCGATTCACATGTCACATTATAAGTGATAAGAGCACCGGAGTTGCCCCCACCCTCAATCCAACTCTCATTACGGTAATAGTTCTGCGCTTCATCAACTTCATTATATATAAATGCATGCAAACCAGAGTCTATTGAGGACGAGTCGGAACTGTTTCATTCAACGAAATGTCGGCAGTGGATGTGAGAGAGGAGACGGAGGGTTGACGGCGACGACAGCAGTTGACGAATTCTCCACAGATGGATGCGTTCGTTTTTTGGATGAATTGTGCACATGTACCAGTCGTTGGAATGTTCCGCCTATTCGTCTGTCACTTCTCTCAATTATCAATGAGTCTTAAGCAGAGCTTTCGCTGCATGAAAAATACCACTTTCTGATGTCGTGATGTTTATTCAGCTCTCATTGTCAATTACCGATTCAGTTCGTAGTAGCAGCCTTTCTGTTAAAGCAGTTCATTCAACCCTGCTCCCATCTATCTACTAACAATAACTAAAAGTATACCTTATATGTACACAAGATAAGGTATTATATGCAGGGAATACTATTTGCTCACAATCAGAAATGGTGATGGTGAAAAGTGAAGTATCCTCAGACAAGGTGCAGACACATCCTACTAAGTAAGTACCTACGAAAAAGTACGAGTCGATACATGCAAATCGATTCTCGGATGAATTGCAATCATTTTATTGCAATTTACTCCACTCCTATAGAATCTATGAATAAAAAATCAACATTAGCGAGCGAACAATTTTTAGCGCCCCTGCCTTATAATTTATTCTAATTCAGCTACACAGTTCTGGTTTTTTTTTTGATCAGCCTAATATTGAGGGAGACTCTGACGTTCCCCCACCACTTGACCTAATTAGTAGTAGTTTACATGGAAAAATGATGTCTACGCAGCAGAAGCTTCGCTTTAATTGTAGTATAGAAGCAGTAGTTAGTAGCTGGATCCATTAGAGTTGTTTGTTGGCTGTGTGAGTCATTGTGAACAGATCGCATAAGAATTAGCTCACTGTGCTAGTTACAAACAGAAAGTTTTGTGCATACGTACGATCAGAGAGAGAGAGAGAGAGAGTGAGAGTGAGTGAGAAAGAGAGGATTCCTATTAATGACAGTGATAGTGCTCCAGTGCCAGGAGTGCGGATGAAATCTACTACTGTAGGCTTTTTGAGAGCAGAGGAAAACAGGGGAGTGTATTTATAGCAAGCTAGGTAGCTTGTTAGACTCGGCTCTTTTATCTCATGACAATAAACTGACACTTAAAGTAGGGAACTCGGAATTATTGATTGCTCTGCGAAACTGTTCCTTGGAATACAAAGAAATGCACCCACACACTCGTATAAAACGGGTGACAAAATCAATCATCATAATCATCCATCATACGTACAAAAAAGAATATAGTGAAGACATCGATTTCCTGTTTGGTAAAATAGTAAACGAAGGTCTCGACAGTAGTATTTAGGTGAGCCATGCCTTTTATTGTTAATTTTAACCGAGCCAGTACCCCATCACCCCAACAACGTGCACACATATATGGACATAATAGTGGCTAAATGACTTGCGTGCTCAATCTAGTTAAGCCGAGTTTGTTGTCGAGGAAATGATGTATTTGTTCGCTGAAGAATGTTGCCTTTTAGTGGCATGAGACGAAATTTAGTTTCTTTACACGCTGTAAAATTCCTTCCACACGGTGCATGTGTGCTGCCCTCGAAATCGAAATTTATTCCGTGTGATTAGTGTGTACAATGCCATCCTGTGTACAATACTCTCTCCTGTCAGCATATGCACCAGCACCTATTGTGCTTTTACTTTCTATATTCGACACTGTTCAATTGTACGCCTGTCTCTCCCTTCTTCCCACCAAACACGGAGACACACAGACTCCCTACTATTGTATTGCTTCCTGTGTGCACGTCCTCACCAACTTGCATTTAAAGACTGTACGAGCACATAAGCTGTGATACTGCATTCCCATATTCCATCGTCGTTGGGCCAATTATCTCTAAAATTCAATACAAGTAACCTCCAGAGGTTATAAACACATTGTGACTATAAATAAAATATGTTAATTAAAATATATTAGTGATGATTCTAAATTCATTGAATTTTAAATTTTGAAAAACACGTGTATAACCGTAGCATATTCTTATGAGAATTATTCACAAGGATCTACATTTCATTCTGTTTGGAGCCAAAGGAAAAAAAATCAAATGAAGTTGAAGCGCATTCATATTAAATGAGGTAATTTAATCATTGTATTTTCAAGTAGAAATATTAAATTGGCCTGCAGAACAGATGTATTACAATCGTGCACTCTACTTTTCATTTCCTCAAGTTGGTAGATTAAAATTTTGAAACTATTCTTTGAATGGCAAGAAATTCAATAATGCAATAAAATTGTCCATTTGAAAGCTCACTGCGATTCCCAGTGGTCACTAAAATATTAGTTGGCTAACATGACATGACACAGAGAACATAGCAATTTCTGCATTTGCACATTTCCTCATCTGTCTCATACGTGAGTCTCACTACTATATTATGCATGTGCAAAAATACATTTCTGTATTAGTTGGTGAGTAGTGGTGTAAAAAAACAGTACCGGGAAAGAGAAAATAAACAGCAGTCATGTTAGTAGAACAGAACAAATGCACGGTGACTTGCACCCGTGTCACGAGTACAAGGCCAAGTATGACTGTAGAAGCAGGAGAGGAAAGAAAGATGACAGACGAGCATGAATGGAAGCAGCCGAGTGGTTAGGGAGAAAGAATTCACAGAGAAATAGTAGGCAGTGTAGCTGATATCCTACATATTTTACATCTTTTGAATCCCTTTAAGCAAATTCTGCTCTAAATGTAACAAATTGTGTTAGCATCGAAACGAACTCCCCATTTGTCGAAAGAATGAAGCATGCATTGTATAGTATGTTCCTGCCATGGTAAAGCACCTTTATTTAATGCTAGAGAAAATTGAGGCCCATGAGTTTTCAGTCATCCTCATACATTTTAAATGGCTGTGCCACCAGCAGAACTCATCTTCAACAGAAAATCGAGATTCAAGATTCAATTATATTTCGACAGAGCACGGCTGACAGAGATAAAATGTGATAGCACCAGCAAAAATTCTCGTTACTATCCAAATTGTAAGTTAAAATGCAACTGAATTCGATTTCTTATTATGAATGTAGCCAGAGACGAACCAGAGTCACTCATATGAACCTGTAAATACTTGAGGGCGGGCGGGCGGAGGGACGCTTACTTACAAGAAGAGAAAATTACGTTCGCAAAATGAAAACTGTGTACCGGCATACAAATATAAGCGTACAACTTGTATTCACATATCAATTGTGTGCTTTATTAGTTGTACTTAGTAGCAGCAGCAGCAGCAGCAGCAGCAACAGCAGCAAATAATAATGTTCAATTTCATGACTTAGTGTCTATGAGTACATTTATTCCCCAAAGGCCGCGTCAAGCCAGTCACTCCATTATTCAAGCTTTAAACTGGTAGGATGCTCGATTAGCAGGAAATTGTAGATTTATGCCATCCATATTTTATCGTCGAGTGCAGATTTCATTGCTTTATCATATTCTCATTATTAGCAATTGTTTAAGTAGCCGTGACGTATGTATAAGTATGAGTGAATACATTTGCACGTGTGCATATTACATCGTAGAGCAGAGAGCGACAAGCGCAAGGGACAATTATAATCTCCTTAGTTAATCTAACGTGGCACTCAAATGTTGCACTCGTTTCACTTTCAGTGCACATGGTAGCCTAATATCGATACGCTATAGTAAATACTAATTGCATGTGCCCTACTGATTTCACTTTGTATAATTACAGGTATTAGCATATTATAATGCTGACTGATCGTGGCAGCTACAAACTTGTCTGTCGCATAGTTGATATGTGCTGTGCTGTTTCCTCCATTCAAGTTTCTCGCTTCTCTGCACACTTTCTATGCTGTCTGGTTTAAAAATTAAAATTGACGCGTTGTCTAGCTCTCTAAATGCTATTTTATCAAAATTAGCCACTTTCTCTGCCAGTGCTAACCTTACACGCTTATTAAAAACAAGATGGATTCAGTGCAGCAACTGACTGTGACAGCTGTTACATAAGTAAATACATTGATAGGTACACCTCTTGTTGGAATAATAAATTTAGGTGTTTCTTTTGCCTATACACCAGTCGAATAGTAATGTTACCTGTGCCCGCCAATTCGTTGTAGACATAGTTACATGCATAAGTAAAATGACTAATATGTATAAGTAGCTAAGCCTTGGCTGTGTTGGCATTCTGCTTTCACTTCCTCCACTGCTCCGCTACTCCACTACTTTCTACGATTCGGAATGTGTCAGCCCAATATCACTTTCCTCTGCATGAACACAGACAGACAGACACACACACACGGAAAGAAAACCAACAGCATTTTTAATAAATAAACATTTTGAATTTATCACTCACCGTAGAGCTTCTTTGTAATGATGAATAGCTTTCTCTGTGTTCCCCAAATCCTTTTGCAAGTTGGCGTAATTGTAGTGCATTTTGGCATTGTGTGGTAAGAGTCGTAAACCAGACCTGTAAGAGAGAGAGAAAGAGAGAGAGGGAAGAATAGAAATAAGCAATTGCTTGCACATAACACGGCGAAAGCCCCAAGAACACGGGGTTTTCACTTCCATCAAAGATTTAAATAATAGCCGAGTGCATTTCCTATTCATCTGTCCCAATGGCAATTCCATATACACCATTTATGAGAACAGCGATATTTTTATCCAGGAACATATTTTACTCTTGTGCACTCGTACTGCGTAGTAAGTAAGGAATTGGTGATAGGAAATTTTCTTCACGGAAATACGGCCCTAGTACTGCGTCAATATATTTACATGCCAACTTTTGCCGGAATTTAATTGGAAGTAAGTGGAAAAAGAGCTATCTCTTACGTGAAAAGCGTGCCTCTGCTCTCCCAGTCTCGATTCCGTAGCCAAGTCTTATAGGCAAACAAGCTGAGAGCAAACACAAGAACGATTTTGGTCAAGTTGATTTTGAAAGAAGATTTTTGTAGCGTCATAATTCTTTCAACCCCGGCTCCCACCAGAAGGCTAAATCCCAGGCTGACAAAAGCATTGTGATATATTAGGCTTTTTACCCACAATTAAGCTCACGGTACAAAAGAATAAATCATATCTTAATCGCTATTCTTAATATTAAATATTCCACTACCATTTATTACACTCCTACTTAATTGAAGTGTAACCCTCGTTGTCAATATTTACAGCTTTATAATTGATTCAATTGTTCTCCTGTAACTCTCGGCTCCCCAAATGTCGAATACGCTCGTTTCCTATTTTGCCCTTGTTCTTCCCTTTCAAGTTCGAAATAAAGGTTACGTAACAACAGCGATATGTAAACAATGAACTCTCTATGCGGTATTTGAAAAATAGAAAGTTAAATGAAAAATGTGTACGTTTTATATTGTCAATAACAAATCCAATGCAGGTGCAGGCCTAGTACTTTTACTTACTTTCTTAAACCAACGGCTACCATCAGGAAAATTCTTACATTTGTCTTACAAGTTTTTTTTAATGAATTTATTCATTAAGAAGCTACGAAAAAATCTATTTTCTTCCGAACATTGCACACTGATTTTCCATAGTATGGAAATCATCTAAATGTTAAATTAGTATGCGTTATAAGTAAGTCTCTTCATATTCCTATTGATAATTTGAAAAATTGAGGGGAATTATTTGATAATTGATGGTAAATATCAATATGGTTGTATAATTCAGATGGTGTTGGTTGCAAAGGAGGTGGTGGGATACCTGGAGAGACGTTGAATGTGATATGTCGACGTAAGTAAACTTTCGTCTCAATAATCAATGACGAAGGTGAGTCATTTTATAATTGGATTTGGCTTGATTAATGTGACTACCCTAATCAACTGGCTGTGGTCTCTCTCTCTTTCTCTCCTCTCAGGTGGTACAATAATTAATCTTCAGCTAATGAGAATAAAGATGTATATAAAGATGTTACTTAATCATGCCCCCACAGTCAGATTTTATCTATTATTATGAATATGTTGCATTCGAAAACACAGTCGACATGTCGATGTTACCACTCGTGTGCATTCTTCTGTAGTAATAGGACACATAATTAGAATTCGTGGTGTGCAAAATTCCTACACTAAAGTCTGAATCCTTCAATTTCAGCATATTCTGACGATAACGTTCGCTACATCTTTATGTATGTAATATGGTTTGCTGGTCGCTACAACACGCAGACAAAGTGAGAGAGAGAGAGAGAGAGAGAAAGTCTCAACCTGTTATGCCGTGTGAATGAGAGCGTTGATGTAAATATCCATAGAAAATAGAATAAGAAATAGTGTGCAGGCTAGATTGTAGTGAGAATTATTTTCGTGATGAAAAAAAATCAGATATAAGGGTGCAATTTACCTTGGAATGTAGAGAATACGTTCAGCGACCACGAACCCGACACGAAATAAGAGATTGGAGGCTGGAATGAAAGGGATGATGAGAAATGCCAAGCCTACAACCACATCTCTCCGAGGCTTCCCCTAGAAAATTGAGACAAAGCCTGTTTTCGAGTTCAATAAGTCGATCGATCATTGTTCCTTTTCTATGTCTGCTAAAACTTTTCTCCAAAAAACAGTACATATAATAATATAGGTAGTGGTGGTGGTGGTGGTGGTAGTGAGTAGTGAGTAGGAGTCGGTGAGTGAGTAAGTGAGTTCAGCAAAGTCACGTTTTTCCTTCGGCCTTGGTCTCATCATTTTCTTTTTCTCTTTCTTTATGAGATCATTGACTTGGGTAGATAGGGCGGCGCTTACGTGACTATTTCGAACGTGGTAAAGGATAGATACGCATTTGGAAAACAACTTACTGCTCGTTCGGATACAATGCAGAGTTGATGGCATGGATCGAGTCCAGGACGGACTACCACCACTCTTTAGAATTTATTTTTCGCTTACCTTCCAAAATGGATAGATACACGTCCACACCAGAGTCGAGTAAAAGACTAAACTGAAAGCATTTCGAACATCTGTCCATTCGGAGATGAGTGGAATTGATCCCATTTGCCTAAAAGTAATAAAAAATTCATTGCACAAATAATGAGACACTATAATTAAGATATGTTCATCGATCATGTAACATTGTTCACGTTGTAACCTGCATATTAAACAATCTATGTGACTAGAATTTAGCGATCCACAAACCGATAACTGTTGTCTGACTCTTAAGTGATGGTGCGCAAAATGTTTTATATTAATCTTCATTACAAAATGAGAAACGGAGTACACGCATGTTAACAGTTTTCGAAAACACTACCAGACGAGACACATTTTTTACTAACCTGAAATTATAAAGAAAAAATGTAAAAAGCTGAATGTTACTTTTACATAATTGATTTTCTATTTGAATTGAATTATAATGGCATTTGTATTATGTAATTGGTTTCGGAGGATAGCGTCAACGCACGCCAATTTAGTTCCTACAATTGAAGCACACAATCTTTTTATCTCTTTTTTAATTAGACATCGCAATAGGCCTAACCATTCCATAGCTCTTAAAATATTCAAAATTCCCCCATAAAATGTTTTGCTACATTCAATTTTAATTGCGTTTACTTACCAGTCGTAGTTCAAATTGATGGGAGCCAGCAGTAGCCAGAAATTAAATGCCGGAAGATAAGCCAACGTCCTCATTCTGAAAGTACACCATTCGATACACTCTCATTCTCTGAACCACTAATAATGTATTACATATTGTATTACATATTTTATACATAATTTATTCACGATGCACAATCCGGTCGCACGGTCTCCTGCGTCCTCCTGCAACTTTCATACTAACCTAGCCGCAACCACTTATGTTTTATATGTACGGCAGTAGTTCTCGTATCTGGTGGATATCGCAGGCAGTGGCTTCATTTGACAGTTGTATTCCGTTACAAATGCATGGAGGGTAAAACTTATTGTATTTATGTATGCTTTTTAAACAGATGCAGGACCAAAGATGGGATTATAGTAGATAGGCCTCTCATATCATATGCAAAGTTAACGGATATATATTATGTATATAGTAAATGGATGAGGGTCTTTTGAAAATACGCACGGGTCTTATAAAAAATGGACCCGTTTTCTGGTTTGCTTTGCGTGCAGAGCATTGATGATTGTACATATGGTTAAAGTTGGGTGAATTATTTAATTGTTTCTTACATAGTGGTAGTTATAGGGTAGAGAAGAAGAATAGGAAGAAATAGGGTTGCACATAGAAATAAAAATGTAGGTTGACTAAAGTAGATATTTACCTTGTAAGGATGCATGGACTGAAACATGCTGGATTGTCTTGATCTGAGAACTGTGGCAAAGATCCACGTAGCATTAAAACTCGGAAACTCAAGAAAGCTAAGCCCTAAAGAAAAATAATGGAAAAGTTTCAGATTAAGTCAGGTACACGTAGAGTCGTGATACACAATCCCTATATCTAAATAAGTGCATGTAATGTGTATTAGTGCTCCGATCGGGCCGGACCAGGCTTTGGGCTAGCCCGACCTTAATATTTTTTTATCAGCGTGGCCCCACCCGGGCCAGTACGAAACCAAAAACATGCGTTAATTACAGTAAAACGATTTTTTTTAAAAAAAATTTGTCCATCTTTTAATTTGAAATTGAATGGTAATACAATAATGTCATTTGGATTTTACTCATTTAATTAAGTAAATTTTGTATGAATTGCAAATTTATTTAGAAATTAACTTATAAAAACTTCGGGTAGCCAAGCCCGACTCGACCCGAGAAAAGTCCGTTCGACTTCTGGGCCAAAAATTGCTGCCCGGGCCGGGTTTAGCCCGGCCCGATCGAAGCACGAATGTGTATAAATCTCCACTGTGGTAGTACTTACTCCTAATCCAAGCACGAATAGCCGTTTAAATAATCGGTGTGCTTTTGAATTCATTTTCTTTTCCCGTAAGTAGCTAAAACGTTTAAACAACAGAAATAATTATTTTTTATTGTTAGCTTCAACTTTTACTGCTTTTACTCACTACTGCTGCTCCTACTGTTACTGTGCTACATGACGACGGTACGAGCAGCATAAGCAGCAGCAAGTTGTATGAACGGATTTCGTTTGTAAAAATACACTAAACAAAGTTTTACTTGGTAATGGTACGACGATGAAGAAAAACATCCCAGACGAAATTTATTCCCAGAACAGTAATTCCGTGTTCTTTGGACAGCATTGCCCCCAAAGCTAGTAGCACGGAGATAATTAGATTTTTGCTATGTACTTCTTTTTGGCACCTACGGACATGGACAAATACATGGTTATTGTAACAGTATACAGTGAAAGTTTTACCTATTGCATAATACACCGCGAGTTTTATTGAAAAACTTTATTTCGCATAACTTCATTATGCAATTTTCCGATCACGACTTTTCTGTGCATAGCCATCCATTATCCAAGTGTCCAAACATGAACACTGCAGAACTCAAACATTAGATTTCCTACCAATACTCCAAATCTTACTGATTTTTCATAGAACGCATAACTAGAATTTTTCCTAAAATGTTTCATTTTTAAATGTGCCCCCATTATTAGGCAAATTGAAATTTATAATACAGCAAAGGCAACACATCAAATTCTACACCTCAATTCACCAAATTACAACAACAATATAAGACTTCCCAACAGTAACCTTCACAGGGTTAAAAAAACCATGTGCAGTTCAATAATCACATTGTCAATTGACTTTACCCTTCAAATCTTTTTAAATTCTCTTTCTCTGTGAGATTTAAAGGTCAGGGGACGCATGGCAGTCGACTCATCTAATTATGTAGATAGTGCTATGTAGTAACATATTTTTTCATGGGAACAATATTTTTATATCGAAGCTTCAAACCGAATGCGAACATAATAAGAAGTAAATAATGCTTGATGTTTAAACGGTTTGCGCACTCGCGAGTGAAAGGCGGCATGAGTGTCTATTGCGAGTTCAGCAGACTGCATAATAAAACGATACATTGTTCATGAACTGCAGTGATAAGTATGGCAAATGTCACGGTAAAAGGAAAATTGCTTATTTATTCTTACAACATTCATCGTATGTTACACGTTGTATTCAGCAACACCAGCTACGTTCCTTATGATTTTATTGTGTTTCCCTGCAATTTTCTGTCAGCTATTCATAGCCCATAGAAAGTAACAGTCAACAATATAAGTTCATGTTTTTACCCCTTTCTCAGGTAACGTACAAAGTGTCACCAGCTCCAGCCAAAAACATACACGACCAATAGTGTCTCTTTGTGCACAACAAAGAGCCATTGACAAAAGCACACTTTCTAGCCTTAGAATGAACTTCAGAGCTATTTACATTTAATTCAGCTTTAAATGGGAAAAATGTGTCATAAAATGTTATGTGATTAATTTCGTTGTTGGACGGGCTCATTCTTGTCGACAGCAAGACAAGTGCTCACGATTCTATCTACAAATAAAAAGGCAGCAACGTTATTTCGTACCGTACTTGTAGTAATTCCGTATTTGAATAAGTGACAATAATAATACCTGACTGAGTACAAGATTCATCTCTTTACTTTTCATTGCCGCTTTCCATAGAAAATGTAATTGTATTTCTCCGTCAGTGTACAATAGTCAGAAATGTTCAAAAAGAACATCTCGTCGTACACTCAGACAAACAATAATATTTTAAAGAATAGTACTTGATTCACTCCACACACAATGTATACAGCACATGGTGTAAGAATATGACAAAGTGAAAGGTGGTCAATGAACAGAGAAAGTTCGTCGGAGCAACTATACACACTGTCTAGACTGTCTACACGAGACGTACAGTTATTTATTAAAAATGCAATCGCGTGTACGAGTAAATAATAGAGGACAGTAGAGATATTTGATAAAGAATTGAAGGAGACAGAAGGGGGAAGAGGTGGAAGATTTTCCGCCGGTAGAATCTTACGTACATACATACTATGTATGCATATAAAATTGAATCATAGTCGTATATACTAATACTGGTACATAGTAGTAGTGCATGTAGTATACATGGTTTTAGGCGTGCGTGCCACTTATTACGTAATACGTACATATATTTATGTGAGTAATTTTGCACATATGTGGCCTGATGTACAGTTGCATGAATGAGGAATGAATTTGAAGGAGGAGGCGAGAGAGCACATCGAAGAAATCTCAAACACGACTACAATTTGTGCCCACTGCTTTAGGACATTGAGGCACGCTGTAAAATAACGCTGCTGTCCGTCCATATGCACCATTCGTGTACAGGAAAGTGTGATTTTTGATTGGAAATAGATGGTGTGTTGCATGCTGATGGGATGACATGTGTTAGCAGAAGTACTGCTGGTAAACATGCCGGAGATGTGATGGAGGAAATCACGAGAATGGATGAATGGCTGGCTGAAGAGTTCCTAGTGCCCACTACTTGTATCATACACTGACTGGGAGTGTGACTGGGAGTGTGACTGTGAGTGTGTGTGGTTGGTGAGCTGGCGAATAGACTGTGCAATATCTGTAGGAATATGATTAAGCAGGACAAGACTGAAATGTTGAAATCTACTTTAAAGTAATACATGCAGCACAATGTGGAATAAAGTAGTCGACTAGGAAGAGATATCTGAGTTTTTTTGAGGATTTCCGCTCCCCTGCTTTTCAGTGAAGCGTCGGTCCTTTTGCAAGGAATGACTGTTCTCTGTTGGATTGGTCGTGTGGTGTGTGTCTGTGTGTCTGTCTGTGTGTGTGTGTGTGTGCGTGTGGTGTCTGTGTCTGTGTCTGTGCTAAGGAGAGTAGGAGAGAGAGAGAGAACTTTCGTATTGTAGTCAATATATGTACGTAGTAGAATGTGGAATTACTAACAGTGTTATGGCACCTCACTCCTCGATTCCAAATACTTGCCACGTAATCGCCTTATCTTTCACACTTCTTACTTCTGAGAGCATTGGAACCGCTAACGCCAGAACCAAATGTGCCTCTTTTGCATGAATAGGCTCAACTCTTGCCCAAATCTCTTTTCTCTTATCCTTTCTAGTCTATGCAGTAAAATGCATGTAATGTAATCACATGCATACATACTTACAAAATACTGATAGCCAAAAAGCACAGAGCAGCCTTTCGCCCTGCCCGTCCTCTCCGCCGCCTGTTCGTTTCTATGATGTAACCACACATCTCTACATGGCGACTACAAACGATCTTTCCTCTACAGTCGCACCCAACCACTGCCATGCTCACCATCACTGTCAAATTCACGTGGGTCATCGACGCAGTTAACACTGAGGTTACAGTATGTGCGGTTGCACAGGTGGGAAGGGTGCGGGGCAAGTCTCATTAACAGCCCCCAACCAAAGCCACAATTTAAAAGATGTGTGCACAAAACAAAACCTTATAAAATGCAGTGGACAAATTTTAAAGGGAAAACTATGCGAGTGTGGTGAATTTGTTTAAAATATTATTTCCCTCAGAGTCGAATAATAATAATAATAATAATAATAATAATAATATTTTGGGTCTTATGTGTATAATCCTGGTCGTATCCTGACAACGGTTGTAATAAAGCCACGGTCTTCGAAGACGGCGAAATGATTCTGAGGATGTCAGTGACAAGGATATGGTTTTTTGGAGAACTGTTTTATATAGGAGAAAGAGTGAGAAGGGCGAAATGGTGACCCACATCGGTTGTGCTGTTGGAAATCCGATGATCACATTACAGAGTGCAGTGTAAGCAATACACCTCTTATCGTGCCAACACATAATACATCGTCTAATAGTGAATGCAACTTTCACTGCTGCTTTCATTGAACGTTCTTTCGCTGCCAGCCACTTTATCTCTACATGCACACTCATAATAAGATTACCGTTTTAGTACTGTTTCAAAAATCTGACTCGACTCAGTTCAGCAATGTGCTGCGAGGACGACGACGAAAGGAGATGGAGAGAGCGAGAGAGGATCTCCTATGAATATTATATGAATTGTATATAAGGCGCTATTTTTGCTGCATTAAGCATACATACTATTTATGTGACTGTTTTGATCCTAAAGCAAAACTGGTGGATATAAGCTACATATATTATGTATAGTTGTGTGTGTGTGTGTGGCTCTACATCCAGAGTTATCTTTACATTTTTGTGCATTGCGGTAGATAGGATGAGATACAGTAAGTGCTTGAATCCGTACTTTGCACACACAGTGAAATTGCAATCCTAGCACTTGGGGCCAAACTTATATCTATAAGGGAAAAAATTTAATAAAGATATAAGTAGACACTAGTAAATATTGTATATGAGTATGTTGGTACTAGACAGAGTGTTAAAGTATTGGATAGATGTACGGTGTGTGTCTCTGTGTCTGTGTCTCTGTGTGTGTGTGTGATAAAGGAGCGTCGAAAGTTGAATTGTTTTCTTTTGTGTCGCCCTGCTTTTGTGCAGCAATGAGGAAGTCAATGAGACTGGAAAAAAGCATCAAGACTGTGTATAGATAGACGTGTTGATTGGGGAGTTCTAAGATACGGAGCATATATAAAATGTGCTGCTGATAGTGTTTGGGAAAGACGGACAAAGGAAAGTATCGTCGCCCAAATGACCTGTCAGACGAGACACCTTTACTTCCGAAATATTGTGAGAACCATTGTGCTCTGTTAACACGCAGTCTCTCTCTCTCTCTCTCTCTCTCTCTCTTATCGTTTGCATGCACGAAACTTGAAGTTAAATTAAAATCGATAACAAGCAGATTTCTCGTCGTCGAACAAAAAGATCGTTTCCAAAAATGCTGATGATTATGGGCTCGCCGTTCTTCTCTGCCAAAAGTTTCACCCTTCGAATGTTCGTTTATTTATTCATGGAACAATGAAAGTTTTCTCTCTCTCTTTCTCTCTCTGCTTCCTTCTCAATACTGAATACTCTCGTTGTATTGTTTTATACTCGTCAGCGAATTGTAAAGATTATTCGTCTCTGCTCTTTATAAGCAGTAATTGTAAAGGTGGCTATAGAATTTTCAAGTTTTCTTATTGTTCCCACACAGAGACAGTGACACAGAGAGTCGTGTGAATGTATAGAGAGGAGTCGTCGCACTTTTCCTACAATTAACCGGCTTGCCTGCCGCTACATCCTATCATGCACATTTAAAGCGGTTTTTATATTTTATCATCCAGTAGATTTCCCCTTTCCCCATTCCATTTCGTTGTGTGTGTCGAGTTCAGGTGTACAGCATTTCAAATCTCCTTAATGGCTTCATAGGAGCGCTCTCTTCTCTAATCCAAAGTCATCTCGAGTCTCTGTACCTTGTCATATCCATGCCACCAGCTACACGATGATATGATATGTCTGTAGTAGTGCAGGCATAGTAGTATACATATGTATGTATATAGTGTGCTGTGTGCACGACCAGTAGTAATAAGCTCAGTTCATAAGAATAAATGGAAATGTTTCCAGCCTCTTATCTATATTGTTTCTGCTGCTAACCCAAGTTAAGTTGATATTCTCTGTTCCGAATCTCACCATTAAATAAATTAGAATGTATGATTCTGGGAATTAATATCCTTTTCCATCTCGCAGCACACACAGATTTCCTTTTGTCATCCTTTCAATTTATCTCTTTCCCCCTCCTACTTATACTTACATGTAATGTGTAATGCGAATGTTGCTACTGCTCTCTCTCTCTCTCTCTCTCCTCTCTTTCTCTGCGCATACACTTGCCCCTACTACTGCTATTGCCATTTGTATCCCCGTAGTACGGTAGTCAAGTTATTAATTCTTTCCAACATATCTTACTTTGTCCCAAATTTGTTACGCTATTTAGACAGGTTGGATAGTAATTAAATCGGAAACGAAATCCGCTCGCTCTACAAAAGAAATTTTAGATGAGCCACCGTCGTCCTAAGATAATGACGTCTGCGAAAACGCCCGCTCTGATTATGATATCACTTTCAACTGTGTAATTTTACTAGAGTCGTATTAAAAATTACTAATTGGACAATGCATTTAGTAAAACGTCTAAAATATTAATTACATAATCTGTCAAGGCCCACATTCGTGAATTTCTACCATATATACAAAGGCATATGTATTTATATTTTCCCCATTGTTCCCTACCTGTGATATACGAATATTCGTATAACAAGTTGACTAGTGCTCCTTCTCTTTTTCTCTCTCATGAAAATTCCTAGCAAGTATCATTATCACGCCTGCTGCCTGTTTGACACTCGCACACTTCCAAGAAAATTCGTTACCTAATGTATTATTCAATGTTCTTCTCATGTAAGGAAAGTTTCTAATATTATTATTCTTCCCTTTGATAATAGGAGAAAAGCGAGGAAAATGAATTTACAGAGAGAAACGGAGCGTATGCAATATTCTTATTTAGCTGATGGTGTTCAAAGTAATAGTAATTGGTTTCATTTGTTTTTATGTAACATTGTGCACAATTTCTTGCTCATTCTCCTGTTTTTAGAGAGAGAACAGAGAGAAAGTACAGTCGACCATGTAGAATTCATTATAGAAACAAGCTTGGCACACTTGCTAGGAGAAATTCATTCGAGCTCATTGATTTATTTCTATGGCTGGTGCGGTGCACACATGTATAATGTATAC
>JABASC010000632.1:0-34962 GCA_019776185.1 Plutomurus gul | reverse complement strand
CATACCTTCATACAATAAAACAGCCCTATTTCACTCCCCGATTTGGAGATGTTAGAGGGCCCATTGGCCGGGCTCATGGCATTTTTCTTGTAGAGAATTTTTCGCTCTTTTTTATGGTGTATTTATTTTCCCGAAATTTTATTATCACGAGGAAGCATTCCATTGTTAGTGCATACTTCGCCATTTCATCAATTAGTTTTTCCATTTCACAAGTCTAATGAATCCAAGGTGGTAACGCTTTTTCCCCTTCTGCGTTTTTAGTTATTGGAAAAAACAAAGTAGAAGAAAATACCCATAAAAAGGATATGAATTTTCTGAAGAAATTCGGAAATTATTTAAATTTGAATAGTGATCTAAGACTTGGGTTTAGGAAAACAATATATTCAAAATATTGCGTGATGACGGCAAGCGGAAGTATCCATACATACGTAGGACGAATATCCACAACGCAAACCTTTTGCAATGTGGAACCCTCTTAAGGACAATGAATCTACATGCAGTTTATTCTGTTCGCCGATATTGCTACTGACACAAAATCATTGTAAGCAATATACAAGCGCTGACTATATAGTGCACCGACTTTGAAACGTATTTATGGACCTAAGGGCATCGGGGTGAAATGAAGTATTTCGATCGATACTCTCATTCATTCAGCATTGTCCCTAAGTTTTCCATCGTTATCTTATATTTCGAACTGGAATCAAATTCTAGAATTCGTATTATCACAGGGATTTGACTAGTGGTACTAGTGACAATACAGCATTGGTCGATGACTTTCACTTTATTCGCTCGAAACAGCCCAAAAAACCAAGAGAAACTCTATACTGTTGTCTCAAGTGTTCATTGTACATTTTTATCTCTCTGCACTACTAGTACATCATTTCAAATCCCCCGCCTTTTCCTTGAGAAAGACAAAAATGGAATGGGGGCAGGATGTAATACGTTTGATTACATCTTATATTCCTTATACTGTGTTAGTATGGATTGGAATTTCACGCTTTCATGTTTTTACTCTCTCTCAACTGAAGTTCACCTGTTGGAGCGCATCTTGAACTCAGGCGTATTGAAAGTCATTTGTCTGATGTGTCGCCAAACAGGAAAAATTGTTTAATTTTGCAGAGCTTTACTTGATTTCACAAATAAATACGAATTCTTTGCGTATTGGCACAATTCAAGATCGCTATTTCTCTTCTACATAATGTTATCTGTGAACGACAAAGACTTGACAAGAAGACATCAGAGTTAAGTTGAGCAGAGAAGATATAACTACATAAAGAGTGTCAACACTTGTGTGCTTTTGCATGTTGTATTGTTGTACAAGATGTGCGTACAAGTATTTAGTGACAGTGTGTGAACGGGCGAATAGAAGCAAAATAGAGAGAGAAAGAGAATTCTTGGCCACTTCTTTCAATTGAGATACGAAGACAATAAAACGACTTTACATAATTACACTGACTTGTCGAATAAATTAGCTGCACGCAGAAAAACAATCTGTACGTTGTAGTAAATAGAGACTAGCTGTGATATCTTTTTATACGGATAAATATCTATTATCTCGCTACGACTACCCCAGTACAACTTTCTGATCATTCCTTCTCTACTACGTGCTCTCAAAGTCTCAAACTTTCAATGTCTCACTCAATTCGGGTTTTAAGTGAACACTACTATTGTATCAGCACTACTATAATGTTTATCGTATCTATAGAGTCTGTATAATTTTGATGTGACACTTTTGGGTGGCCCGCACTTGCTGCCATAAAATATATTGTCACCAAGAAATAGAGATACAAAAGAACGGATACTGAAATGAGATTCATTGTCTGCCACTTCCTATTCGTAAGTGCTCTCATTCAAGATTTAGATAAGGAACGAGCGAACGGTTTCTAACCACAAAAAGATTTCTGAAGGAAACCGAGACGACGACTACCACATTACACACTATTCACAATGTGCTAATGTTTAGAAACGCCATCTCTTCAAATGAGTACCCTTTTTTAACAAACTGCCTGCTGCAGACTAGTAATAATTGCTCCAAATCAACATCTTCATTTGTTTTCCTTCCTACTTAAACTGAAAGTCAAACAGACAACCTCATTTACATTGTATCTGTAGCTAAAAGAAGTGATGCAGCATCTTGCTTAATTAATTACGTTTAAAAGATTAAAACCACCACAAAAAGATCATTTATGGGAATGTAAATTCATTGAGCAATATAAAAAAAACTTGTGCTTGTGTCTAAAAGGGGAGATAGAATGTGTATGAGAAATGACTGAAGGTTTCGTGTTGTATTGAAAGAGTGTCATTCTCTGTAGAAAGTAGTGCAATGTCATAATATTTCACGTGAGCGACGACTGAGTGAGAGAGCGATAAAGTCTGTTGATATTATTGTTGAAATGAAGATACAGCACACGTCATTAGAGTGTGAAAGTGTTTAAATGATGCAGATACACGTTTTTATGATCGTGTTTATAAGCAATAATGATAATGTTTGCGTTTACGTGTAGTGGTGGCAGGCAAAGTGATTTCATGTTATTTATGACCATTTAAAAGTCATATTAAGAGCCGAAGACTAGATGCCGTCTGCTGCTCTCCTCTTCTTAAAAAATATCTATTTCCAAGGGTTTTCTGTTGAAATAAAAAAAAAGTCAGCTGAAGGAAATATTATTCACACACAAAGAATATCTATATTATATGATATAATAAATATATGTCTCACTATTGGAAGACATTATAAGATGGAGACAGAGAGGAGGACAGATGCCATACCTATTGATATTGACTGCAGGCCATAAGATAAATGCGAACTGACATCCCACGAACATAAAGTGGAGTTGGACGTAGCGGCAGCAGAAGATGAATAGCACAGAGAGTGGCAAAGGAAGAAGAAGAGCGGATCGCACGGATATTTCATATAAGACGACAACGAGAGGAGCTACTACAGGAAAACACTAAGAAGAGCTACTACTTCTTCTTTTTGAATACACAAAGTGTGCACAGAAGCACACACACTCTGTCGCCCTCGAAATACAGTGCAGAATACTGTGCAACACATAACTCTTGCAAATCCTGAAGAACTGTATACTTTAAAGAAGAAAAAGAAAGACCGGATCCGCTGTGTCCTTTGCTGGGCCTAATATGAATACAGAAATAGACAAACAGATGAGCACACACACAAGTTTATCTCTGTTCTGCTTATTTCTAAAGATAAGTACGAACTACCTGCTCGTGTTCTTTTATACAGGGTGTCTATGTAATACTGTCACCAGTTCGTAAAACCAAATCTTGCCGAGTACTGGAATAGACATCAAATAAGAAAAATGTAAATAAGACTCAGTCTTAACTACAGGGAATATGCTGTAGCCTTTAATATTAACAAAAGAGATTTTGGGCGTTAATCTTGTAGTTTCTTGGTATCGGCAGTCTCCCTGTTGGTTCTCGGTCGTATATAAAGATGTGCGACTGCTGCATTATGTTACAGCATTTCTCTTGTGCACAGGTTTATGTTTTATGAAAAGCGCTAAAGGTTTGGAAGACGAATGGCAAGTAAGTTCCATAATGGCAAGTCTCAACTGTATTACAGAGAAGAAGGCGCACAGTGCACACACAGACACACACGAACCTAGTAGAGAGATGTTGTAGTGTAGGAATGGCAATAAAGATCGAGGGGTGAGGATTGTGATGACGATGACGCCAGGAGCTGCTGCTGCGATACGCATATGAGCATGTAGCCTCGGTGACTGATAATAAATGACATGTACATCTAATATGGTACAAGTGACTACAGGACAGAAGATGAGAGTGAACAAGCTACCGGAAAATGAATTTCATCATATCGCGTAGACTCAGACGACTGGTCTTGAATAAACTTCTCTGCTGTGAATAATATTTATGCCTTGTGTGCGTATTTACATGATGCACCCCGAATCGCTGCTCTGCCTCCCACTTTATTTTCATTCTTGGTGCAATCAGATGCATTCAATGATCTGACTGATCTGTAATCTGTAGCCACATCACAGATGAGATCAACACTATCTCTCTATAGCACTCGTAAATAAAATGAATCATCAGTGCACGTTCACACAGAGGAACACCTACATCTCTATCTAATGTCTCCCTGGCCTGGCTAATGTCTCTCCCTATCTATGCATAGGCAATAAAACGCAGACTTATCTCTTTTCTCGTAGCTAGTAGATTCACATTCAGTCACTGTTAATAATTGAAGAAGGACATAGTAGCACAGAATTTTTCCCTCCTATTTCTCTTTCCAATAACGAAAAAGTGAAGACGAATGTATAAAATCGACTCTACTATTTACAATTTAGCATAAAAATAGATTGGTCCAAATTTATTTCAGTTCAAGAAACCCACCTATGATTTTCTATCTCTTACGATTACCACATCTGCTTAATTCATTTGCATTTATTAATATGACAGAGTGGGTGAGTGTATAGTCAAGATAAGAGAAACTGAATCAATGTTCTTCATACAAGAGATAATTTTCAATTCTTTTTCTACATCTCTCTCTGTGTGTGTATGTGTGTGTGCTTGCCTGTAGATTTTTAATGGCAGTGGTAAATAAGGGAAGGTTGACACAGATGGTTATTAGTAGTGGTATACGGGGTTTGGATTTGCGTACTCTTTTACTGTTCTATGGAGTCTCCCATGGAGCGAGAGTCCTATTGTGACTCTCCCATCACCATCTCAAGAATTAGCAACAATGCAAAGAATGCATTTACAATAAACAATGAGTCGGCTAAAACTAAAAATACTTCAACTAATCCACATTTCTTCATTGCTCACTCGTTAGCTCTGTGCTTTTGCTGTGATCTGTGTTGCTGTGCTTGTGCTGCACAGATTAAAGAGAGAAGGACGCTCGATTTGCTCTTGTAGATAGACGAGACGAGACGCGAGTCGTTCAGGCTTCAATTCAGAACAGCCATGCACGTAACCTTCTGCTCTGCTCTCTCTCCATCCTCTGTCCCTATATCTGTCTCTCCATCCAGCTCCTCTACACGATTTTGTGTACTCGATTGTCATATTGTCAGTTCAGTCTCTGCTCTTTTTCACAAAGCCTACTACCACACTTTCCACGTATACCCGTTGCATAATATTAAGTGTACGTGAAATCCTTACTGGTACAGATAGAAGACGTACATATATCTACAGTACTACTGATGTACTGTGCTCGCCTTTCGACGGCGAGCTAAGTGGGACATAATTTGAAATACCTTCTCTCTCTCTTTGTGTGTGTGTGTGTGAGAGAGAGAGATGCACGGATAAATACTACATGTGTATCGCGTCTATTGTATGTGTACATACAGTGGAGTGGAAAACGGAAGAGTGCTAACACATATTTTCTTGTATTGTTTGCAGGAAAGGACGAGCGAGGAATTCGTTGGCAGCGGCTCATAATTTTCTGCTGCTCATTCTATAGCTGCACATAGCGGCTTCTCTCTTCACATAAAATTACATGATATCATCTTGGCCACCACTCTCACCTAAACTTAAGTACGTACTTTGTGCAGTAAAGAGTTCCTGCGAATACAGCAACTACTACCACATCTACCTCCCACAAACATTTCCTCAGCTAACCTCTGCGAGCGACGGCACAAAGACATAATATAAGCTGCCATTACATCAGATCGAATTCTCAAGCGTAAAAGAGAGTCTACTTACTCTTCACTACTTTGAACAGATTGTGCGAGAGGAACAAGAGGAGCAACAGTCTCATCTCGTCATCGGAACACAATTTGTCAAAAGTCAGTCGTAAAAGACATCGTGCAGTTTCTTCTGGATAAAAGTATCTGTACTATGGTGCAAAGACTATATATTAACTGTCGATATGATAAGGCATTCGCATCGTGTATGAGGAAGTGAAGAAACTTTTTCGTTGAAACGGCCAACAGAGTTCAGAGCATTCCATTTTCATTTCCTTCACAATTGCCATCAATTCACTTGTTATTAACTGGCAAAGAAAAGTTGATAGTGGCCACATACACAACAAGTCAAGTCTTATATAGTCAGTGGTAGGTGAGGAAGAAGGCTTGTCGGACTTTAGGCGAACAAGTTGTCGGCAGAACGGATAAAAGTATAGTAACAGCATCCGACATGAGACCAAGTGTCGTGTCAACCTAAGTACTTGACTGCACTGAACCGTTTAATCCCCTACGACGACGGCAAAATCTCCCTCCTCTACCATTTCTCTCTCTATAGGAAAGCAATGCAATTTTCGAACCGAGGAACTCTGCTGCTGAACGAATTACAATTGTCCCTATAAGGAAGGAAAGCCCATCTCCCAGTAATACCAGACATCCATCTCAGCATTGTGCATTGGAACAATTAGCCACCCATTTGCCTACCCTGTCATTTACTTTGCTGCTGCCTACATACTTTCCACAACTCACCCGCCATAACTATCATTCATCATATATACCTTCGTTCGCAGCCTTCTTCCTGTCTAATAATAACTAATCTGCGCATTGTACACTAAAACGGAACTGCAGCAGATTCCCCATCCAGAATCCTCAAGAACCACCAAATCCTCTTTTAATGCCCTCACTGGTTCTACGTCAACCCTTAATTGGCTTAATTGGAATTATCGAGGAGACCGAGGAATTATTCGAGTATATTCTACAAGGAGAAATCATGACTATAACTTATCCCACGGCTGTGCAAGAAATTAACAGAAAAAATTAGGAACTTGTTTAATTGTTGTGAGGAAATGGGGGATATGGTTACAGGAAGAAGCTTACTTGAGTTTTCCTATTATTTTACGGTTATTGTTTGCTGTAAGTCAAGTTGAGCTCCGAAAGTTGATTTTGGTGGAAAACGGTAGTGGTAGTGGCCATTGCAAAAGTTCATTCCAGTTTGTGGACATCAAGGACGCTCTAGCGATTATTCCGTAATTCCCTCGAGAGACGACAGTTAAGCTCTTGTCGACTCCTCTCACCCCTCAACTTCAATCAATTTATAATTGCCTTCCTGTGCGTACACGAGATACACCACTGGAGCTTCTGATCGAGTCAAAGCAACGTTTATTAATTGATACGAATTCTTGAATAACACAGCCACACAATTCTGAAAGAAATAAACGTTCTCAATGTATGGTGAAAATATTTAGTGAATTCTTGTGATTTTATTTTAAAAAATTGAATTTTGGAGAAAATGAGGGTCTCGAGTGCAGAATTTTGAAGATTGAGCCTTGGTGAATGTGGAATAAAAGCGGAGTGGAAGTTACGTACTACGACCCTGACTAAGTCGGTGACTGACAGAGTGACTGAGCGATTAGCCACGAACGAGTCAAGCCAAGAGTCCTACTGCGCTACATAGCGAAACTATACGGAACGGAAAGCATACATACGTACAGCTGCAGAATCAACATTGGAAGAGAAACAAGTATTAAGGAAAGGAAAATAGAGAGAGAACGTCAACTTCCCACTTGGTTTTCAGTTTCACAGTGACTGTAAGTGAAAGAGGCAGGGCAGACACTCAGCTCGAGACAGCCCAATAACCATAAACAACTTTCGAATAGAAGGCGTCCAAGCACACACAGAAGCCTTTACAGCCTTACAACACACAAATAAATAAAAATATCGTATTCATCTATTTCAAAATAGATTTCCAACACAATTGTGCAATAGCAAAGCAAACATTTAAAATAAAATATTGAACTTACGGAAGTAACGGACGAAAGTCTTTCTCTTTGAAAGTTGAATTGAAACTTTTGAAGCCATTAAGTTGATCAATTAAATAAAATCGTGAAGGCAGGATAATAACCGCCGGTGGAGTGGAAGTGAGAATTTTTAAATTTAGAACAGCGGGAAAATAACGTCATTGTTGTTGTTCAGTGATTCTTGATGAGAACAAAGTAGAGATCGCCATTTTTCGTTCTTGTTTTCATGAAGTCAGACACTTTTCCGATTGTGTTTTTTTCGACCTCGTCTACAGCTTCAGTTGTTTCTCGAAAGAATAATAATTGTTACGCAACAACCAAAGCTGATTTCTGCTGCTGTGGTTGTGGTTCGTTATTAGCAGAAATAAGTGGATGCAAGTTGGAGTTATTGGTGCGTTCTTCTGCGCCGAAAGAACAGATTTTTCTAATTAATAATAATAGTGGAAGTAATTCTGTTGGTATTCCTGAAGACAGGCGACTCTTGTTGGGCGACCGTACCGAGTTTCTAGAATGAGCTGCAAAGTCGGCAATCAGACCAATTCGCAAGATCCTCAAGCTGTCAATTCGCGAGTGTTTGTTGGCAATTTAAACACTTTTCAGGTACGCTAATAGCCACCTTTTCAACATATTTCTACTGTATGATTATAAAACTTTATTGTGGTTGCAAAATAAAAAAATTATTATTTCCATTCTGCTAAATAAGAGTCGTTTAATAAATTACGCTACCGAGCGTACGATATTGTACATTGTACAGTACAGTGCGCGGACACTGATATCTAATGTGGATTTTAGTTTTTATTATGTAATAACCGAGCTCTCGTAGACCCCATGCTGATTTGACAATTACTGCCTGGATACGTTCTGTACTGTGCACAGTTCATACAACAAAGCATGAGTGTCGTATTCAGAATAGAGCGAAATAGAAACGTATTCAAAACTTGCTTGTTTTTGTGTCGACTAATATGTGGCAATGTAACAGTCTTTTGGTTAAAAACTTTTTCAAAGTCCTCACAAATTCTTTTGCTGAGGATTCAAATACGCTTGCAACCATGTATTAATTACCCCGTTGATTAATTTAAAAATAGAATCACGATGGCCTACTTGATTTTTAATTGCACTTATTTAAAATGTGTGTATTATTAAATATTTCCAATATAAATAATAACATAATTTTATTTTTATTTCAGTGTAGCAAGACGGACGTGGAGCGTATGTTTCAGCGCTACGGACGAATCGCAGGTAACCCAAACACTTTCATCTAACATGTAAATTCACTTCTAAAGTTCAAAACTCTATAAATATTAGCATCACCTGAACAAGTGGCAATCGTAAAATGCAAAATCCTGCTGTTTCAATAATATTTTTCAAAATATTTATTTCGGTTATTTTTGCAAGATTTTAATTTTACGCGAAATGGTGAACGGAGATTTCATCGCGTATTACATAAAGTATCAGTAATGTATAAAAATAAATTTCCAAAAATTTCACTGCTTGTGACGGTCAGGGTAGGCGTCGAGTTTTGCATTATCCATATCGAGAGTGTACAGTGAGTCAATGAGTCACTCATGTCAATACACACTGCACAGTTCTGCAAAAATTGTACAGTCCACACAGACTGACATAAAAACATTTCTGGTCCTTCTCAAATATTACTTAAGATGGCAAACTATTCAATTTATATATTCGTATAAGATGTTTCTTTCCATAAAGCTCCGTACAATTCATTCATTCTAGCCGTCTTTTCATCTCTTTTGCATGCGTTCTTTTCAAGTCCGTTTCATGTTTTGATTAGAAAGCTTTTCTCTCTACTCTCAAATTTAAATGAAAATGAAGCTTTCGTGGAGAATAAACTCTTCTGGGTACTAGAAGTTTGCTTATAAATGTATCTAACCAATTTTGTATTTGAGTTGGTATGGTATATAAATGTGTAGGCACTAGGCACCAAGCCCAGCCATTTGGTTGCCTCCTGTGCAGTTCACGCGACAGTGAGTCAAGATCTGAACAGTCAGTTAAATGCTTCTAACTCATAAAATAATTTCGGAACAACAAAGCAAAGAGGAAGATTAGGTAAAAAGTGTAGCGCAGCGACAGCTCTGATGCAATCATATCTGTTCGTTGTGTTTTACGAAGTACAAGTAAAAGTAGCAGACCTTTTGTCCAAAGATTCTTCTTTACCGTCTCTTTGTCTTCTACAAAGTTTCGCGTAATTAGATGAACGTAATTCCATTTCAGTAATATCATTTCCTTCTCAAGTTCCTTTCAATGACTAGTACCAGGCCATCCAGACGATCCACATATACCAGACACAGAGAAAGACATCAATACCGTAACAACTAATGAAATGTACCGAACAAAATTCCTTGAAAGATCACTCTTATTCCCTTGCCTTGTTGCTATACCTTTGTATTGCATTTGTACTTTTAAATAATTATAGTCTACCATCATCAGCATCAACCTCGCAATGGGGCGGCCAGGATTCCGATCCCGACTGTTTTTTCCCTAGAGGGGGGCTAAAATTTCCATGAAATGCTACTTCTTGACATCAAATCTGAAAATATTCTAACATTTGAATTATTTTACTATACACAAATGTTTAAACATTTTATTTTATCAGAATAGAAATAAGTGCCGGGAGAAGTTCGAAGATTTCTACTAAATAGAGCGTGCAAGATCAATGTAGTGTAAGTGTGAAGATCGGGTATCTTTGTTGACGTGGATATCTAGAGCTCTTCTTAGAATAATTCCGTGTCTTGTCAACTTTTCAGCAAACTTCTTGGTTTCAACTTTACTTAGTGGATGAATAACTAAAGTACCTACGTGTGTATATAGTTGAGAGCACTATATTACGTATTTAGGGTGACACGTTGACTTGTAGGAAAGTAATGCTGCCGTCAGTGGTGGTGGTAGGAGTTTGGGTTGTTAGTGAGGGCGCGCACTCAGTGCTAGCATGTTAGTTGGAGAGCAAGTAAGTAGGGAAGTTTTGCTTTTCCTTGACTCTGTTGTGTCTGCATGTGAAATTTAGGAAAGATGTTTCATCTCAGTTTTGACGACAGACGAGGACAGGACACGTCAGCTTCCATTTTTCTCATTTCACGATTGGCTTCACTTTCACTCACTCTCCCTCGAACGCTAGTACATCATCCCATTTCCTTTTCGCCAGCCACATTTCCCTGCTTGCACCACCATATTCACTGTACTGTATCGCCCTGTACTGTAGGCGACGACGGCAGCGGCGAATGTGGAAACGGAATCATTGTAGATAGGCCTCTCCTTCCTTGACAGTTCCTTCGTTCTGTCAGATGTGAGCTATTGATACAAATTCAATCTACATTACCAAATACATTTGTTTTTCTATAACCCTACCACTGCACCAGTGTAAAGTGTGAATGTGAAACTATGCGTTTCCTTTGCACATTTTTTGTTCTTCAATGGAGACTAACAATCACATTAGCATTGTGAACAATATTGTGTGTAGGCAGAAGAAGAACATTGAGAATATTATTATGGTACATAAGAATATAAAAGACGAGCTCCACAGACTTCCATTCCATATTTGCGATATCGACGTAAGGAGGCGACAGAGTGGAAGACAATGGGCTCCTCTCTCTCTCTACTTTGCTGTTGCTGCTTCAAAAGTGGAATGTGGAAGAAAGTGCATTACTTACATTACATTAGCAGATGACAAGAGCCACTGTTAGCTTTATTGAGCTAAGTGTTTATTCACTTTTACAAATACCAGTATACAGTGCAACACCGCATGCTCACACTCTGTATTTAAAAACTAAATGTATTCCCAGACACTAGTACTACAGATAACTATGTACTGGAAGCATATATACTTTCTCCTTGTAGCATATTATTTGTATGACATTCAATCTACCTGACGCACTGTAACGTAGCTATTGTGGTGGTAGAAGTACTACGTGCACTACAAGGTATGTGTACACATTAATAAATCCATTATAATAGTAGTTCAACGTTTCCTCTTAAATACGGAGCAGCACAGAATTGTGTTCGTATCTGTATTGTAATCGTGATGATACGGCCCGGTCGATATTTCTTCCTATTTCTTATTTATACTCTGTCTCAATTCAATCCAAAAAGGGGCTCTGCATATTTATTTGTTGTGCGCCCACAGCAGCATGCCCCATTCATTGTTCGATTTCCTGAATACACGAGCACGATTCTCTTCTGCACTCGAATAACATACTTTAATAGCGTAATGTCGAGTGAAAACTCCCATAAATAATTGGAAGATGTTTATACGCTGCTTGATACTAGTAAGATGTTTTTTATTTTCGATTATAGTTTGTGCACGTGCACATGTGGATATTTAATACGCAAAAATTCAAACAGTCCCTTGACCAGCGAGCAATACGGTGCATAAACTGTACCCGTCGTCACAAATGAGAAACACTGTAGGATTCATATAGTCGGGTTTTTCTACAACCTCTTAGAGTGTGAATGCCAAATGTCGGACAGAATTTGAAAACATAAACAGGACTGAGAGAGAGAGAGAGAGAGAGAGAGATTTTCACTTTCATACAGTTGCGATGCTCGTGAATCGTTTTCCTGACTAATGCCCATAATATGAATGACTATACGTTGCAGTTTGCTCCGCTCCCTCTACGCTGATGTGCTCCCTTGTTTGAAATGGAATAAAAAAAGTGAGTAAAAGTAGACACTTAGTCAATTCCTGCTCTTCGAAGAGTGTAGAGAGGAAGAGAATCGTTTTTTTGCTAGAGTGCATTACATAAGTATGCACACAAAGTCTAGTCGTTGAAGGAAAGCCGGAATATATATTGGGGAATAGTAGGATGCCCCTTTACGTGTATTTATGCATAATAGAGGAGAGAAGCGAGACGGCAGCGGTCGTTTTGTGTTTTCAAAGAAATAAAACTAATAGCATCGCATTAGATTATATGCGAGCATTTATTCTCCAGCTAAAGGGAAAGTGCCTTTCAGTTACATCCAAATACAAAATACAATAATGCTAAGTTATGTAGCAGTAGTTCTCGTCATTCAAATAACACGCTTCTTCTCTTTTACTTCTTTTTCCACTCTGTGCAGAACAGTGCTCACAGTTCGTTCCATGTACCATCCTGCAAACTTGTAAGTATCTACATACATACAAATACTAATACGTAGTGGTGCACACGGAGCAGCCACTTTCTGTCGACTCCATTTCCCAACACCAACAGAACACAGGAACATTGATGTTGAGAAGAGAAACAGGAAAGTAAAATCACTTAAAGTCCTCCATATAAATACAGAGAGAGAGAGAGAGAGAGAGAGAGGGAACACACAACAACTCGTAAAGTGAGGAATGAGGAGGCGCAGAGTTAGTCATGTGAAAGTGTCTGTACAGAGTGTGTGTACGCGAATATATAAGTGATAAGTAAAGGCGAGAGAGAGAGAGGTGGAAAGCAAAGGCTGTGGGCAAAGCCAAAACTAAGAACACAATAGGACCCTCGTGACGTCCATGTGGGATTTGCATATTTCATAGTTTTCCCCATCCCAAAAGTATTTTCAATGTTGTAGAGCGTCGTAAAATAACCAAGTGAATTTTTACGGCGTCAAACTAACTCTTCCGCTTCTCTGGCGGTGTCTGCTTGCGCTGAATGTGCACTTTTTTCAATTTGAACTTAGCACTAAGAGAGAGAGACAGAGGGAGATAGTGAAATGGATTCTAATATTACAACTAATAAAATGGTTGAAAATTAAAGCTGTGGTCATTAAAGAAGCGCTGTTAACATTTTATGGGGTGCCACGCCGGCACGGCACGCCACTCGGAAACGAGGTCAGGTCAACTTCTGCTGTTCCGCTCCAGCTACATGTCTTCTTCTTCTTCTTCGTGTTATTCTGACTGCATTGCATCCGTGCACAATATTTTGTGCACTAAGTATGTACGTAGAACAACCACAGTGGAGGAGACGAGTTATTTCCGCCCTTCACTTGGACACATTCAATTGGAAGTGAAACATTGCTCGTTGCGTTGTCTGAAAGTGAAGTCAGACGTGGATTGAGAACGGTTAGTGTTCATGCACAGGGAGAATGGCGTGAACGAGTTTTCGTGGTGGTGGATGGAGTGAATCCCATGCAAACACTCTGAAACAAACAAAATCCTCTTTATGCAATCCCAATTTTACTGCAACACTAAATTTTTAGAACACATCTACAACCTACACACATTTTATGTTTGCCTTTTTTAGAAGAGGATAATGCCACGCAAGACTCTCAACATTTTTCTCATGCAAAAAAGATACACTTTACTTTCCTCTTAAGCTTTAAGCTAAGTATAACGAGATGTTTTTACTTAATTATTTCTTCGCTGTGTGCACACATGGCTAAACACACGACACACCACCTCCATTCAAGTCTGCCTCTGATTTTTTTACCGCACAACGTGCGTCTGTCTGTACGTCTTGTTAGTTAGTTAGTCTCTGATTAAGGATGTTAAAAATTAGTATTAATAACAGTATTCAAGGTAAAAGCTACAAAGTTTTCTAATGGCAAAGCTAAATTAGATTAATTTGTATTAAAAACAGAATGCTGGCGGTAATTTCTAAGCGCAATTATGTACAGATAGGCATACATATAATAAAAATACAATAGGTTGCTGAAACACTCGTGCAGTCGTGCGTGCAATCCTTGTGTTTGAAAACACTAGTATGTACATATAAAAGGTATTGGTAATAATAATAAATGCTGACTGAAAATAAAAGAGCCTTTTGCACAAAAGCGTGGGTCAGATCAGATGGTGCCCATGGTCAAAATGAGGAAAATCTGTTTAATTCAATATGTTGGCCGTATCGCTCGCAGCGAGCATGTGTGCAAATAATACAGACAGAGAAGCGCCTTGAGCCAGCAGACTGAGCAGCCTGCTGCGAATACCCTCAAGTACAAGTTGTGTAGTAATTTTGGAAAGACACAGAGACAGAGATAGAACGAGTGGGCAACAGTAGTAACAGGCAACTCAAAGTACACTTCTTAGGTATGTATAGGTGGCAAAATAAGATTCAAAGGTTTAGTTCAAGATAGGATGTGGACGCGGAGTGTATAGACAGAGTTGCATCATAATATGGGTAGTAATAGTTATTCTTTTACAAAGGAAGGAAAGTATGCTAAAATTAACTCGTCTATTTTTAATAGACACGCTATTACACTGCACGGCCATAGCCAATATGCAACAAAGACTTCATTCACTCCGTTTGAATTCTCTCTCACTGTGCACCCAACTAAATAGTAACTCCCGTCTGGACGAATATCTCTGTACTCTATATGAGTAGAGTGGTAGTGGAAGTTATAGGCGTGCACAAATTCTGTTGTTGTTGCATTGTATGTGTAGAGAGAGAGAGAGAGAGAGATGAAGAGATAAAGTGTTGTATTAGCTCACCTTTGAGTTTTTCAGCTTTTGCTACCACTGCGGCTCCATCTCATCTCACTTCAATCTTAAGCACCAGTCTATCCTCCTTCTTCGTTTCTCCACTGCACATGCATATTTCAATTTCAATGTGCTATTATTCTCCAACATAAAGTTACTGCTCTCTCTGTGAGTGAGCGTGTTATAAAATGTGTAGTAGCTATTGTTGTGTGAGCGCTTTTTCGTCTCCTTCCCTATGATTTCGTGTTTGAATTCATTGTGGTCATGTCGCGGTTAATGAACCTACCAGTCTATCTCTTCCTCCCATCTCAATTTTGTTCTCCAGCAATCTTACCGTTTTACCGTCACATTTTTTCAACAATTCAATACAACTCAACTTAGGAAAGACCAATTCTCCACATAAAGTACATAGTCTTCTATTTATAACTCTTTCAGCTTTCACAATTTACAATGTCGTCACAGAATTTCAGACAGCCAGCGAATTGGAAGTTTATAACATAGTAAACATAAGTCTGTGAGTAGTTTAGCCGATTTTTCTGCTGTTGTGATGAAATTCTTCACTACCGACCGCAAACTTTTACCAGTAAATTACTTTCAATTAACTTGCTTTTGAAAATCTTTAGAATGAATAGTAGTGAGTCTTAACTTTGAAGTAAAACTACAATGTAAAAGTAATGTACGAATAATTTTTAATACTGTCGACGCACAGCCTCAAACATCCTTTGGCTCGGCTAAATATGAATTTTCCTCTAATAGATATTTTGAAAATATTATCAAGTGTAAAGTAAAGAAAGCTGCGTGGTTCAAATGGTGGGGAGGGGGAAATGAAGCTGAACCTTTGAATATTACAGGATTGAATCTCGCCGTCACATCACGGGCGGTGCATTCAAAATCTTTTCCTTTCCGTATTTTTTCAAGTGCAGAAGAGAGAACGTGTTTTTAAGACTTAAGACACCCTGAAGGGTGTGCAACCGACGGCTTTTGTATTTGTTGTGGCTCTAGGGCGGAATCAGCATTAACCTTTCGCTTTTATAAAATGATCTCGTTTTCTTGTCATGGAACGATGCAATTGTGGAGAGAGAAAAGAATTCCTAGAGTCTGTGTACGCAAATGGAATAGGAAATGGGATTGAAACTTTAATACATAAAAGCATTTTGGTTATCCAAAAATCTAACTTTTTCATAGACACCGCGAGAGTTGAGTGGAATTTTTCCCGGTATCCATCGTCGCGAATTATTCATATCTACTCCCTCTCTTATGCGTATGCCTATTTGCATGGGTAATGGATGAAAGTAGAGCCTCATTGTTCTCAATGTACCACAATATTTATTCTTTTTCTTCCAATTCAATTGCGGTTATATATTTAGTTCGCATTAATAATTCAAGTCTCAGCCTTCATTTATCCTGATTCAGCAATTTCACATTTCGCTTCTGCTGGTTAACGCTAAAACGAAAAATGATTCCACAATTTCAATGCGTCATTCAACCCTCTGGAATTGTAAACTACTAAAGCACGCATAATAGATGGGCCCTTTTTCATTAAAGCATGTTGAAAAAGGCATGAGATATCATTTGACGTTATTACTTTTGGCAAAATATATTTTTATTCCTTAAAATGTTCTGAATGTACAATTAGACGTACTCTCTCCAGTGCCCTAAGGTTTTACCAATCGGCAGAGGCAATCCGATTAAATACCATTATTATCCGAATGAAGATCAAAATTTCACATCAGTTCTCTGGGGATAAGCGTAATCTCATATCGCTTAATGCTCCACATTGGCTGAATGAAAGTACCAGTAATAATATTATGATAGAAAATCATTTGATTTGTTATAATAATTTAAGTGGAATCCTTTGGTATATCTATATTGTGTGGGATAATGTGTTTCAAGTATAACTCGACAGTAATGACCCACCACAATTTCCCAATTCGGAACTTATTCGGACACTACACGAGAAGGAGTGAGTGAAATTTGTGCTGATTCCGCTGCTTTCCTATATATGGAATTATGAATTGACCAAAAGTGTGTGGCTGACTGGTGTGATTTGAGTGCGTTCATAATGCGGAAGGCTGTCTGACCTCGTTATGACATTGTGCGGAACTCAAATTTTTTATGCACGTGGATCGGCCTTCGCCATTCACAGAATTCGCTTTTTGTCTAACTGTTTGGTCAGACCCATTTTGACTGTGTTGTAAGTACGACTAGTATATGTATCACTTATAAGCGAAACTTTAACTTGACATGATAAAAAAAGAGGAAAGATCAAAAGAGTAACGTTCAGATTTGTGGTTTGCTGGGCATGCTGGTGGTCTGTGTTTTGGATTGGCATAGATTTTAGGTCAGCTGACCGATAATCGTAATAAATAGTAATCGTTTCAATCTCTATGCGCCTTCAGAAGACTCTTCTGCTCACTATGCAGCCATAGATAGAAATAGAAGAGCCTAATGTACTCTATAAAAAGGGTAGACAATCCACCGTGCACCACAAATAAATAAAAAGTCTATTGACTTCACTTTGTCTCTATTTAGAATTTGAATAAATATACAAGAGTGAGTCAGCACAGAGTTCGACGGTGTGATGGCCCTAGTAGTAGTTAGTGGGGTATGCACGTACACTAAATAATATATCTTCTAGTGATGTTTGCTTGTAGCATTGAATTGCTCAGCGTGTCTTCCTCCAATTCCCTTTCACTGGCTAAAAGAGTGACAGTGATGTAATGTAGAGGAAATTACATTTTCCTTCTATACACAAACACTCCACTATACACACACCATATACTATGTACTAGAAGTAGTAGTTAGTAGCTGGTAGTAGGAAAAAACGGAGAGACAAACACAGAAAGAGACAGAGAGCTCTCCACTCTGCTCATCGTTCGTTTCCTTTTGCAGAAAATGCCTTGCATGGACTACACAGACAACGACAGAAACAGTTATCTGTAGAAAAAGTCAACAGAAGATTGAAACATGATATCGTTGAGGACACACTGCTGCTGCTGCTGCTGCTGAGTATTTCCCATAGTTTTATTTCCTTGTTGTAGTATTTCGCAGTAGTACGGAAACCATCAGTAGGACACAAATGCGACGACGACCAGCGTACAGACAGTTGCACAACAAAAAAGGGGAAAGGTTTAGTCTACCAGAAATGTGACTGCTTCTCACACATTACAAAGAAAGACAAGAAAATCTCAGATATTTTTATTTTCTTTTTTGCTGAAAATACTTAATGTGGAACAACTGCAAATCTCTCCAGTACTGCACCATCAGTATCCACCCACATTCAAAGAATTCGTCTGTGAACCAAAAATCACCAGCAAACATTGATTGCATTATTTTCACACAATTAATATTTGGTTGTAGTAAATTCATTGTTGTAGAAAGAAAATGCACCAGAATTTTGCAGTTGTCATTATACAGATAATAAATTATGGTACACATAGATGGAGATTTTTATGAGATATTTTTTCTGTTTTCGCCACCTTTTAACCATTGGATGACAATGTGAATGAAAAAAGAGAGTGGAGGAATGATCTAATCGTAAAGATGTCATTTCCTTATGTGTATAATGCTGATTGCTTCCCCTTCTCTATGAGAGGTAGATTTGTGCAGGTTGTCTTGTATATTATTGTAGTGCTAGTGTTTAGTGAGTGAGTGAGCAGACTGTGGTTGTGGTGTGCTCTATTTCTCGGTGGAAGGGGAGAGTAGGTAAAAGTCTCAACATTGAAGTGGAGCCGACACCCCATGCGGTGCTTAAAAATGTTCTCTATCTAAAACTGTTTCCTTCGGCAGATTATTTATTTACATGACTAGTCTTTACGCTTTGTGCTGTGGTTGTGCCTGTGTAACAGAGTGTGTAGTGGAATATGTGTGTAAAGAAGCATTCCCTTTCACTTCAACTGCTTAATGGGTTTTCTTCGACTCGCTACTCTACTAACTGTAAGCCACGACAATATACTGATTTGTTTACAGTACGAACTTACATGCAGACTCATCCTGCTGCTGGTGCTCGTCCTGTCATGGCTAGTTGTTTCTAGTTCATGCACAGTAGATATGTGCTACTGGAATTGTTGTATTTAGTTCTGTGTGAATCCATGTCTGCTGCTGTTGCAACGACGACCCTGCTATTGAAATAGAGACATCAAAAGAGAGAAGAGAAGCAAGATGGCAAGAAAATGGGAAAGAGAAAGCTTTGGGATGAAACGCAATAAAATAAAATAGAAGTCTCTGTTGTGCTGTTTGGAGGTTGGTTGGTTGGCGTGACGAGGAACGTCAAGTCAACTCAAAGCATCGCATCAACAAACCTCTTTCCAGCACAAGCACACATTCTCGAGTGTTACAAGATTTCGCCTAAAGCAAACTCCACCATTATTTACTATAAAAGCTTGTCTCATGTTGTTGCCTGGTGTTCTTCCGTGCCGCCGCACGACAACACCGGAGACAGGAGCCTTTGCGAGTCATGTAATCTCTCCCATTACACTTACCTACAGATACTTACAAGTGTATACGCAACACTACTTATAGATAGTTATGATACAGGGTTCCTCGGAAAACCTAATCTTCATTTAAAATCTCAGTGTCATAACTTTTAACCATCTTCCCTGAGTATTTTATAAGGCCCTTCTTCCTTTAAAAAAGAGATCAATCATTGAAGAACTGAATTTTAACACTATTTATTATTTAAGCCAAACCTTCAAAATAATTCGAAGAAAAAATTCCTTTAAATGATATTGTTGCATGATAAGCAACACTGTGCCAATATTATTTAAGCACCCTGTATCTCATCAAACAATCACCTTTTCATTGTCGTGTCACAAGTCACAACACTTTTAGAGTGTGTTGTTTGTATGTTGATATGGGTGCTGTTAAAACCCCGATATATATTTGGCACGGAGCAGCACCGGCGAAATGCCCAGTAGTCACTCGACGTTGGCGTGTTGGAGCATTCATGGAATCGCTTCATCCGTTTACTCTCTTCACTCACTCACTCATTCTCTATCTCATGTGACAATGACATATATCCGATAGTGATATGATGTGACATGAGGAAAACGCGTTGCGCGCGAGACATCTAAATGAATGGCTAAATGTCATTGATTGCTTTACCACCACAGCCTGCTGTTTCCGTGTCTGTGCACACATCCTTATAGCCACCACCACCAGCAGCAGCAACATTCTATTGTCTAGTTCTTCATGTATCCTCCTCGCCCATCAAATGAACCAGGCAAGATTCTGAGTATAAATAACAGAATAGGTGGGTAGAGCTCGTCGTTTTTTACTTTTCTAGCCAACAATATACTCTACAACTAGAGTTACTGTTACCACTTCTGAGCGACTAACAATAATAATATTGGCAGCAACACCAAGTCTGAGTTACAAACAAGGATTGATGGATTTCCTCCCGTGAGTGTGCAGCCTTATCACTAGTGTGTGTCATTTTTTAAAAAGATGAAGCATCAATTGAGAGGAGACCGTCACTGTAATTGTTCAGTAGGTCTCTTATGTCATCCCCTCATTCAATCACCCGCACACATTCATTACGCTATTATGAGTTGAGTAGCAGTGAAACCAGAGGTGAAGGGAGGAAGTGACACTGCCACATAAACCCTTATAACTTACTAACAACTAAGAGTATAGTGGAAATAATGTCAGGTCATTCGTCAAGAGACGCAATTTCAAGCTTATAATACTCTGAAGTAACTTTTAACAGCAAAATAAAATGTTCCTGCTGGCTCAGCCAACAGTGGATTGGCTCTTGTCGGCCCAGTCACGCACCACTAACTGCATCAAGTGTGATATTAATGTTACAAAATGTAGGTCTTTACTGTAGACACTCAAAAAAATCCGTGCACTAGTAGTACACATCTTTCTTTGCTTTAATAGCAGAAGATGTGCAGCGTTAATATTATGCACCGGACATTATTCGCAGACGGTTAATAATTAGAAATAAGTAGTAAGTAATTAATGCCTACATACAATGCAAAATGCAAAGAGACACAGATATTACACAGATATTTTTTTTGCTTGACCACCACCGTCTGGCCTATTGTTCCTTTGTATAAAGAAAACACTTTTTCGCTTGCTTTCTCACGGGAACGCAGATCATCCAATAATACGCACTTGTACATAAACATTTTTATTGCATTCGTTCACTTCTCTACTGCCAAAAAAACGTTGTATACTTAATTGCAACTGTGTGCAACTGATATAGAAGTATACGTTGTTGCCAGCTACACGTCAACTTGTCCCAGTCTGATGAGATAATAGAACATGTAGCGTTTGTGAGTCTTTTTGAGCAATAGCTATTAGGTATTACATCATTTTGGAAGAGAATGTCATTTTCTGCCATACTCAGCTTAGAAACTTTCCAATCAATTTCGTACACAATCATTTTTAAAGTGAACCAACCTTTGAAGATTCAACTACACAAAAAGTATGAAATTTAAACTTCAAAATTGGGTTTTAAAAAGTTGTTCAATGTTTTAGAGACAGTATGGGGAATGATAGGATGTGAAAGTAAAGTTTTGGTTTTCAGCAAATTGAAAGTGTCGACTTTTGGCAAGAACAGGTTTTCGGTTACCTACGTGCTGTTTCACTACAACATTACAGTAAATTGCACTTGCTGTTCGCCATTCATCTGCGCTCATCTTTTATTCTGTGCTTCGTATGTGTTAGCTTTTCTAGTAGTTTCCTCATATACAGGACGACCAGCAGTTTGAAGCAGTCAGCGGCATTTATTAAGCTTAGTCTGGATTTTCTACTATCTCTGTGCGAAGTGACAGCCTAAGAGAGTTACTACTACTACAAAGGCACACATTGCATGTATTCAGACAATGAATTTCTTTTAGCCACCACAGATAATGGCATACATTTAAAATGTCTGAGTAAGGAGTTTCTCCCTATATTTCATTCCTTTTTTCATATTTTGCCATACATGCTGAACTGGCTGCTTGATTGCATAATACAATACACATACACGTTGCACTCTACGCAGCAGAAACGTATAAACGATGAATATCAAACTTTCAGTCTGCCATTTTGTGGTGGCTATATGCTACTAATGCCACACTTCCAACTTAATATGACTGTGTCCAAAAAAAAGTCTCCTGCTTGCCAACATACACATACACGCAATGTTATGCTTCACAAAGCTGAAGAATTCTGAGATAGAAGGAGCACAATTTTTAACGTCCTCTTCAATGGAATGGAGGAATAACGAAAAAATTGGAAAACCCAAAACGCATTGTGGTATTCGCGTCGAATTTACGCGCATTTATTGGTTCAACGAAAGAACAGTACTATTATCATTCTTTGTGAATTACGGCATACAAAATACACATTACATGTAACAACAAAGGTCTCCATGTGGAATCCAGACAAGGAGTACGAAAATTAAAATAGGTCTAGATGAAATAGTTGCGAATAGAAAATGGTTCGGATCAAATAGTGGGACAAAGAATATGAATTGGACAAGGACAAAGAGTACGAATTACGAATGGCTCATTGTGATGAGTCCGTGTCAGTGAAAACCAGGGTTCACTAAAAAGCAAAAAAGCAGAGGCAATTTCGTTTTTGTTTTTTGCTTTATTGATGCTTTTTTGCTGTGTTGCTGTTTTTCGTATAAAAAATACGTACATTTTGAAAGATATTATATTCAGTAATCCAATAAATAAATGCGTTAGAGTTGAATTCATAATAAAACGCATTTCCAGGTGTGTCGGTTAAAATAAATTTGTTTCAGTAAATGAAAATGATGGATTCAATTCGTTTATCAATTTTATAATAACAGGCAGATTGTGAAGGTATTTTGTAGTTATGAATGCAATCAATTTTCAAAAGGGATATTCACGACAAATTGTTGTTTTATTTAGGCTGAAATTATTAAAACAGCGTTATCCTGCATGCCTTTCCCAGTCCTAAATCGAACCTAACCTAACCTAATCAGTATGATATGCAGTGTATGTAAATTATACACTAACAGTTGAGTTAACAAAGTGCTTGGCTGACTCAAGTACTTAAATATACTTTAAGTGCATCTGTATCGTACTCTTTAATGTTCGTACTCTTTCCTAAACCTTTCCAATTCGTACCGATTTCATCTAGACCTCCTTAAGTCTTCGTACATACTGTCTGCTCCCCACCATGTGGGATCTGTGGTTGACAATCATGAAATTTTGACATAATTAGAAAGGAATAATTGTTGATAAAAATTTTGGAATTAGAAATATTCGAAATATAATAATAGTGGAAAAATCTCAATAATTGTATTGAAAAATACATTAAAAATATGCCTAAATACTGCTCTATTTATTTACCTGTTGGAAGGAATTCTTTTCTGTGTTCAGCAAAATTTGTTAGAAGTGGAGAATTTGCATTTCCTCTGTGTACTTTCTTTTCATTGTAAATATGTATTCTCCACGTACTTTTTTTATCAGATGTTGTGTGTGAAGTAAGTGCCTGTATGTGTATCTACATTGTAAAGCATATTTACTATAGGTGTGAAGGTGTAGTTTGTGTTGGTGGTATGGTAGAAATGATTTATAGTATTCTCATCCGCACTACATCAATTGGTATCCGAAGGATGGTCGACTGGAGAACTTGCATTATGAATAAAATTGGCCCTCTGGAAAGGTATCACTTGGGTTGACTTGGCTTGTCTTGTGTCTCTCCTCTCAGCCAGCGAGCATCTTGTCCGTTTTTTGTGGGTACAGATACACATACTCATTTCTCAAGAATATCCTTCCTACTTCCCAAAGGATAATAAGTCAGCTCACTCTCTGTATGTAGTTGTCATCACTTAAAGTTTTCCTCCATATTTTTCAACAACGCCTCATACGACATTCCGTTCCACTTGTGTTGTGTGTCCTATACACTTCATTGTGTATCCACTTTATTCACTAGAACTGGCTATAGTTCGCGTCAGCGTATTTACCATAGAAAAATAGTACGTCCCCGTGAAATTCAAAGCTAACAATAAAAATGCGACGGAGGACGACAGATTTCTACTATGCCGCTCCCAACGTTCCCTCTACATAGAACTTTTACTGATAGAATCCAGGATGAAAGTTACATATGAGTTTGTAGTCAGTGCGCTTAATACTTGGTGGATAATACATACACAAACTTTTATATTATATACATAAGCAGACAACATTTACTAGGCTGCTGTCGTATCAAAGGCGAGCACACAGTCCCGATATTATTGAACATGCCTGTCTGTGGAGTCTTGTGTAGCAATGTCATCTGTTGGAAAACGCACTGTCAAACTTTTTCAAAAAGAACCTTCCAAACAAAGTTGTTACATTATTTTTGTTGAAATATTCATTTTTTATTTATCTACTATCAATCTATGTTTAGTCTCTGTTGGCCTTTGAAGAGTGGCACTCCAGCCAACTTTATGACCCCGCAGTCTCCACTTTTGCATTATTGGATGTGTGTATGCTCCAATGTTAACATCTTTAACTTTTTTGCATTATTTGCACAAGACAAGCACATTGGAAGTTGAACAATCAAAACCTTTGCGTCAGCAGCACAAAAAAGTACGCTTCTATACAAGAGAAACGAGTAATATTTCTGTGTATCCTGAATTGGAACAGGAAATCACTGACTCTGAAAATTTGTACCACTTTAGTATTTAAAGGCTTTAGCATTGCATTTTACCATAACGTATAGGTAAAAATAAAACTACAGTATTACAAAAAATCGATTTGAGAGAATATTTTATTCTATTTAAGTATCTGTAAAAGTTATTACTCTTGCTACTTGAGCACTGTTTTTACAGACTAAAAATAATTCCCACAATGTGTAAATGGATTTGTGGCTCGGGGAAACAATTAAAAAAAAATAAAAAATAAAGGGAGAATTCTACCGAATTAAGTTTTAAAAATTATGTAGCACTTGCTCTTATAAATAGGGTTGTCGTTTCCGAAGTCGTTTGCATAAAATACCTGGCATGTAGTAAACTTGCTATTTGAAAGGCTTTCACCTTTTAGAACGTAGATTTTGCAAAATTGAGGTTTGCTGGACGCGTTCACCCATATTTAAATAAAATTGTTGGATAAATACTCTTAAGTAAGCACGCACGAGTACGATCAACTGCTGTTTGTTATAACTGTAACATGTGATGCTGTTTTCTTGTATTACGTATTTGCATTAGTATTTTTCCTCTGCCAATCTGCAAAAAATTAAAATAAATCAAACAAATATGTACATAGATTATTGTGTGGAATCTTAAAAGAAAGAATCAAGAAAAGATAATCACAATCGTATGCATTCTGGAGTAACCAATCTTTTGAGATTTATCACTATTTTTCTGACGTAAGAGTATGGAAAACGTTGACTGAATTACGATAACAAATGAACGTAATAAATCAACATCAAATGAGAAAAGCCAATTTGCTTTTTGCTCATTGCAAGCATTATTGCACAGGGGATGGACGCACTAACTAATTGGAATTCCGTGAGTATCCCATTCCACTCATCTGCTGCTTAAATATTTAGCATAATTGTTGATTTATACTTTTAGAAAAAAAAACTTCTCCGGTTGGTTGTGCTGTACTATTTTTGCATGTGGTGTGGAGTAGCATAAAGAGAATATTACTTTCTGGCATACAAATCTGTAGTGTATAAAAAAGTGAGGAGGAGGTATTGTGGGAGAACTGAAGTTGAGCTATGTATGCGTGGCAGGAGAAGAAAGGAAGTGAAGGCAGGATGATATAAATTCTTGTTCAGAATAAAAATTAAATAAGAAGCGGAAGGAAAGGATGAAGGGAGCAATATGTTGCCAATGATGCTGAAAATGCGAATTTAAAAAAAAGACTAGAATACAGAAATGGAAAGTGTTTTTGATTTTAGTATGACGCTGAATGGTGGCCATTGCCTACGATTATGCAATGCAACATAGGTTAGTGAAGTACTGATTAGTGGTGGTGAGTTGAGTTGGGAAAATTATAGAGAAAATAAAGAGCAGAAGCCACAATAACGGAGCAAGTGAAACAATATAAATAAAATGTGTTCAGTGTGCATTGTGCATAGTAAACGTGACTTTCATAATAGATCCTCGAATTTCTGATTCTGTGGATACCTTGAAGGTAGTTACTGTCTGTAAAGCCTAAAGATGTTGACGAGGAGGAGAATTATTACCGACAGAAAGAGGATGCGATATTGAAGTTAAGGCGATTCTGAGAATGATGGCAGAGTTTTTTCTCTCTGCGTTCCATCTCATCGTTGTGCCAATGTAGTAGAGAGTGAGAAGAGTAAGAGAGCAAAAAAATGAATATGGATCTTGGTGAAGTTGGTTGTTGTGTTAGAGTTGAAAGGAAGTCGTTTCTCGCCAAACGGGCTCTCATTCCCCATACGCTCCACAGCTACAGCTTAACGGCATTTCATTGACTGTATAATAAAACGCCAGCGTCTGTTGCTGCTGCTCACTGTAATTTGTTACACGCTTCACTGTTCCCCCGTGTAGCACTCACGCACTCACTACCAGCGATTCCTCCTGAAAACTTTTTCTCTAACGCACACAATTACAGCAATACACCTTCGAGCTATTGCATCACTGCATAAGGCCCTTTAGAGTAAACAGCGTTTTACCAGCATACCATTACCATGTGTGTTTGAATCGATTTTCGTGGCTGCTCATACTTCAAATCTTTGGCCAATCTCTCAAAAGTATCTTTGATATGCACGCTTTGAGTGTCTGTGGTCCCACAGTGGCAACTGACAATTTTTCTTTCGTAAACTCAGAATAAGAGGAACATATTCTTCGTATTTGAGGTCGAGGCCGAGACTATACTCGTTTGTTCTAATAATCGTCTGCTACGCTTTCGACACTGAACTCTTTACTCATTACTTACTGCAACTAAAATGAAGGTGACTTTAGATATGATTCAAGGTTCACATAAATTCTGACTTAATATTCTTGATTCAAGTATGCAAAATAGGGAAACAGAAAGCACAATGAATACTAGACCGTGGCTACGAGCCCACCTGTTAACGTGTAATGACGTCATGCAAACGGTTCATTTAACGTTCAATCTTTATAATAATATATGCTTATATAATTTATAGTATGGTGCATTCGTGTGGGCGTATGATTTAATATTCAACTATGTGTTTACTTGTTGTAAGTAGACAATATCATTTTGGGTAAAAGATTAATCGAGTGGGTGGGTCACTCTTTGCAATTTGATACGTACGTTTTGTCCTTTCCAGCGTCCTTATGTTGAATGATTGCAGCTAAGAATAGCTTTGCTACAAACTGTAAAAGTTTAGTGTTATTACAATCGCTGGTAGAAAAAAAGAATGAACAAAGTTGAAATAACATATAGGTAGTCGTGAAAAGTCATCATCAATATTAAGAAGGAATCATTACGTAAGTGGTTACTGAAAGTGTTCTGGTAATAGAATGCAGTGACAGCAGTCAAGAACACACCCAAGACATCAAGAAAGGTGATCCGTGTAGGTACCCTTGGCAAGAGTTGTGCAGAATTATTGTAGAAAGCATAAAGAGATGAGAACAAGATGTATGCATATTAATTCTAGAAAGTATCAAATTGCAAGAGTTAACAGGATTTCATTCCCAAGTTGTACATATGGCAGCTTTTTATTTTTAAAGATTGTATTCGGAGATCTGCTGCTCGCTCTACGTGGTTTAACATTAATGCACGGAAAGGAGATGTCAGTCAGATTGTAGTAGACCTTAGTGGTTGAGTGGTTCATGTGAGAGATTAATTTCCAGCTGCATTGTGCCGACAGTTCGCTACTCTCTCTCTCTCACTCTCTCCGTATCCATACGCTCTGCTGTTCTCACTGTGCCATTTTTATTTGTATTAGCAAGCAAAGCACCTGCTAAGAAATGTCATGTCACATACACGTCATGCCGCTTTTACCCCCAGAGACCGTCATCTCCCACTCAACATCCATCCTCTTTGTAATACTAGTAGCTCTCATATGCATAATATTATTTCCTCATTCTTACATACTGTAAGTATTTATGTACACACTTTATGCAAATTGCAGTTTCACAAATAGATTCACACAGAAAATAAACAGAGCAAACACGACGAACCCCTCCTGGCAGACAGGCAGGTTGTTCTTGTCATACCTTCAATGTTACATATTCATATCTCACAACAGCACACGACTCTACAATTCTTATTAGGATTTTAATTTGGAAAAATGAAATAAGAATTTTTTAAGTATTATTAAATCAATTGGACCTGAGGATGTTTGTAATTAGTGTTATGCAGTACTAATTGTAATTAGTGTACTTCTTTAAAAATAAAAGATTCATGACATCATGTTCATTAGGTATTATTGCTACAACGTTTACACTGTACTTTCTTTTACAACAGTCACAATCCCTTAAACATAAATTACCCTTGCTACTATGATGATTTAATATTGCGTCAATTAGGGCTCAGCTGGAAAAGCAGTATGTCTTTTCTCTTGCATGCATCGAATAAGTTTATAGTTGCCCTAATCAGTGCATTGTGTACGAATTCAACAGTTTCTGTTCTCTGTTCCTTCTTCTGAATTGGCTATTAAGCTTCTTACCTGCTGCCATGCATTGGTCTGGTGTGCGAGAGAGAGAGAGACTGATGAGAGATATGTATTGTTGTATTCGTAGGACAGAGAAAAGGCTGTTTGCCTTTATTTATGAGTCAGGGCTGAGGTGGAGAAGACGAAGAAGAGAGCTTTTGGATGGAAAATGAGAGATGAGACTCATTTGCATTAGTGAAAAGAGGAGAGTGCGGAGAAGATAATGGAGATTAGGAGGACGAGTGTTGTGTATGTAAATAAAGTATCTTTTGTGCCGTGCAGGAGCACGTAGTTCGTAGTGGTATCTGTTTATTCATGCACACAGTCGACAGTCGCAAAAGTTGCTCGTTTATGCGTAGTACGAGGATGGGTAGTTAAAATCACTCTCGTTAATTATAAATAGTAGAGGAGTGAGTGGTTCGGTGGTGGTGCTGGTGGGTGCACAGAAAATAAAGATGTGTGTTCTTATGCCCAAGGTGCACAGCACCAGCACCACAATAATGATAGAGTAGAGCCAACTCTGAAGCAGTCGAGGACTTTCCGTTTCTTTTCCCGTTTCTTTTCCTACTAAATGCGTGGCCGCTAGAACTGAAAGAGAGAAACAGACACACGGTCTTGACGAGATGTCAGATATGATTTGCTTAGTGTTCCCTTGCTCAGCTTTCCGGAGCTTAAATGGCTTTCTGCTAATGTAATCTAATGCAAAATAACTAAAGCTCCACGGTCCACCGTTACAACATCTTCTTCTTACAAACGTAATCTTCTCTGCTTCCCTGTTCTACCTGAGGTCTCTCTATAACTAAGTACACCTCCCACTGCATATAATTGTACTCTATGTATTTATAGATACCCACTATTACAGTACTTATGCTGTAGTATGTATATAGTCCATAAGTCTATACTGCTACTGTGTTGTAGACAAGGGAAAGGAATGAATCTTTATTTTCTTTGGCTTTGCCTTTCTCTCTCTCAGCGTCTACTGAGCTGACTTTGAAGTCTGAAGTGAGTATTACGATGTACTGTGAGCGAGGGAAAGGAAACTGATATGCTCTCAGCTTCCGCACATGTACAACGGCGCCACCCATATGGCAATATTATTACCTGGGAAACGAGTACAGAATCACTAGTTTCTACTCGTGCAAAATGAACTAGTGAATACGAGTTTTTATGGAACGCTAAGAAGTGTTTTTCCACGAATGAAAAAGAACTTGTGTGCACTTGTACAGAAATACACCTCCCAACTCGTGTATAAATACTTGTATGCACTTGTATGATTGAATGCATTTGCTTTATGCTGCAGAATTAAATAACATGCATAAAAATCGTTGAATTATGTGGCCAGGGAGGGTTTTTATTGCAAATAAAACGGTTTCAGTTTAGTATAAAGGAAATTAAGACTAATGCAGAGAAACTCTGTGCTAATAAATTAATTAATGAAACATTGAATTAAAATTGTACTTTCTAATGTTAGCGACATCAACCCGCCATTCACATTATATATATGTGCACAAACTAATATTACAATTCGAACTCTTAATGTAGTCCACTTTTACCTGAAAAAAAAATAATTTGGTTATAATATATAATTGAACATATTGAATGAATTGAATATATAAAACGAATATTTTTCATACACTATAATGAAGGTTATAAACACTCCAACTTTTTTCATTCAGATGGGATTTCTTCCGGAACTTTTTTCTTAGCTGCTCGATTTCTCTGGCGCTTTTGATTCAATACATTGCCGATTTCGGATCGAATTATACGCTTTTCCTCGTCACTTAGAATATTTGGTGTGCTGCTAGATGCACGTTTAAGATCAGGCAAACTTGCAACCGTTCCTACATATAATAATACAAATACACGTAGTACGATACAGGTTTTTATTTTTATATAATTATTATTTGCGCATAACATAGTTACTTACGGAAAATTGCGTTTAAACGGCAAGCATCGACCGGGGTTTGATTTTCCTTAGGTTTAATTCTCATTGTAAATTTCTCCTCCGTTGAAAATAATGCTTCAAAAAGGGGAATCGCTGCTTTTTGAACTAAGGAGCATCTTCGTGCCTCCTCATACGCAACTTCCGTCACCACATAGCCATCTTTAATCTCAATCATCTATTTAAAAAACTTTGCGTAATTTATTCCAATTTAAAAGATAAATTTATCTGTAATTTAATTTACATTTCGGCTTCTTGTTTTGTCACAATTAGTAACATATTTAGTAGCAATTTCTTCTCTCAGAATAACAATTGTCTTCTCTTGGCCTTCAATCTTCTCGAGAAGTTTTTCTAACAGGATTTTATTTTCATTCAACTGAGATTTCACTGTTAATTCAGTATTGAAAATTATTACCATTTCTACAATCAAATCAGTTAACAATTAAATGACAATTTCTCACTAATTCGTAACTAACTTTCACTAAGCAGAGACATAACAGCGGGGTCTTTAGCATTCACGTTTGTAAGTTCAGGTGGCTGCAATATTGAACTGTTGACAGGATTCATGTGATTTTCGGGAACAGGATTACTGATTTGAGAATTCGACTCCAAATCGTTAACCATTTGACGCCACCTGTCACATTGAGTCTCAGTCTCAAATAATAATCGTGGTTTCTTGAACACTTTTCGTGGGGGTTCCGGTATTTCATCGGTAGCAGACTGCAAATGGTTCTTATATTTACCTAGAATGCAAATAATTATGTGCAAGGCCATTATACTAAATAAATTTTAACTACAACAGTTCTACTGTTTTCTTACTCATACTTGGTGGGTTACCGATAATGTTCTCGTCAACTAAATTTATCTTTTTCAAAACATCATCTTCTGCTGCAAACTTTTGCAAATCCTTTACCATATCTGTCAGGAAAAATGATAACCTTGAAATTCATATTTATGACATTTAAAGAATGTTCTTTGAATTTTGTGTGAACTTACAGGAAATGGCGAAAAGCTTTCCTTTGTAGCATTTCATAACTTTCGGGGACACATAGCTGACTTCTGTATACAAGAGTCCATATTCTACTTTTGCCCTTCGGCTAACGCTGAAGGGATCATCCCTAAATCCAAGTCCTCGTATGAAAATGTCACCCATCTCTTTGGCAAACTGGAGGGGTATTTGAGGCTGACTGTGATCGACACAACTAACATTGTCAATATCCGTGATAAACAAACAAACTTTCGTGTCAGCGAAATAGTAGGTTTTAACAACACTAAACCTAACATCATTAAGCTTGAATTTACCCGAGTAGTGTTGTAAGCAGGTAGAATTTCCTGAAAATGGAAGCGAAAGCTAGAATTTTCAAATTGTAAACACCGAAAAGGGAAGATGGTGATTTTCTCAAGGATTTGAATGTTGAAACAACGAAAATTCAAAAATCAAAGTGCATAAACCACATGGTAGCCCTTAGTTACCATTGTAATATGTCGGCGTTTTCAACACTACTGCAGACAATTCAAACTATCAAGGAGGGATAAGAGAAGGGGTAGGGTGGAAGAGGAGTGGAGGATGGGTGGGGTTGGAAGATTAGGTTGAAGAGGAGTGGAGGAGGTGGAAGAGGAGGGGTGGGGTGGCAGATTCACGTATATTCAGATTGACATATTGTGACCATATATTGAGCGTGCGCACCATTTTTAATTTATTTATTACTAAGGATATAAAATTATTATGATATGGATTTGAACCCCCCCCCTAAGATTTCTGGACTTTCTGTCTGTTTTCAATACTGTAGGAGAAATTGATTGTGGTTTGTTGGTTAAATTGAATGGTGCATGCTGATTTCACTTGCTCATGCTTGATAACTTAACTGATTCTTGCTGGCACTCAAATTTTTTACTGGAAAATATTATTTCTCTAAGGTATTCACAAGAAATATAGTCATTTTATATTTATTTCCTTGGAATATCCTAATTTTTACCTGCTTTTAGGAAAACGTATTGAATTTTTCTCATTTGATATCACTATGTCACCGATTCTTTAAAAAAATGGCTCCGCGATCCAGCATTGACTATTCCAAGAAACACGTTATTTAATCGAAAGAAAAAAGCGAATCCATCACAATTTTGTAATGAGGTGATGCAATGACACAATGCAATTCATTATAAAATTATTAGTGGGAAGTTAACAAATAATGATCTTCATACAGGTAACGGAGACTAATAATACTTCGTTCTCCAACTCAATCGAAGTCCAATCTATTCTAACTGTCCCCAGCATTGACATAACTTTGTCACAGTTGAAAATGTACAATATTCAGCTGAGAGCGTCGTGGAAATGGCTCTTACCAGTGAACCGAAAAGATGGAATTGACCGAAACGATTATCCAATCATTTCCAGAATGTGCTAGGATTATTAGAACCAACTTTGCATGAGACTCTGAATGAAAGCAAGGACTTTGAACATTCTAAAAGCAGTTTGGATATTGTAACATTGATTGAGGTATACTGTCATCGCTTCATATTGACTGATTTGGCTACAGATTTCCTGCTGAAGCTGTTGCAAATTGCATCCAATTTACCAGAAGACGCAAAACGCAAAATTCCAACCTCGGTACATATGCTAAAGAAGAAAAATGTACCACTACAGTCGTTTGATGTTCGATTAGGGTGGAAATGTCCGCAATGTGAACTCGTTGCAACTACGAATTTTGAAGACCGCCAAACTCCTCGTGATTACAGTTTCTGTATGAATTGCCAAATTACCGCATTGACCCCAAATTTGCATGGGCAGCTTGACGGAGTTAATACTCCTACTGTTAGACAGGTTCCTTTTTGCAAAGGAATTTACGAACCACGATTCGAACCTAGAGCCTTGTGGACTTATTACAGTTTCTGTATGAATTGCCAAATTACCGCATTGACCCCAAATTTGCATGGGCAGCTTGACGGAGTTAATACTCCTACTGTTAGACAGATTCCTTTTTGCAAAGGAATTTACGAACCTAGATTCGAACCTAGACCCTTGTGGACTACGATTAGACTACGTAGCCACTAGTCCAGGAGTCCCTGTCTGGGGGGGTATAGTGTTGTTTGTGCGTAATCTGATGAACACCTTTTCGAGTCTGATGAGTTGATCGTGAAAAGTTATTGATGATACGATAAGATCGTCCAAGTTTACAAGGACGGTATTGTATGTGAGTCCGTTCCTGACCATGTTCATCAGCCTACTAAAAAATGCTGGTGCTGAGCAAAAGCGGAAACCTAATCGCTTCATCTGAAATCGACCTTCTGGAATTATGAATGCCGTTTTCTCTCTATCACGTTCGTCAATTTCGAATTGGTGATAGCCAGCAAAAAGGTCAAGGCATGAAAAATACTGAGAGTGTACTACGGAGTTCAGAATGTCATCAATTCGCGTTAACGGATATACTTCCTTTTTTGTCACTGAATTTAGCTTTTTATAATTTACACAAAAGCGCATTTTAGTTGTTATTTTCAACTAATGAGTGTCTATACGGTACCGATTGGACGGCTTTTGCGTTCCCAGTTTCTATTAGAAATTTTTATAACTTTTACAAACCCATCTCTTTCAATGTGAAAGCAAAAACATATAGCATATTGCTGTATGAGACTCAGTAATAGCTGCTTCTGATTGGGTAGCAAACGAGGATTTATGTCAAGAGAATCCAACTGTTGTTGGGTGAGTTTCCTACTGGCATAACTTTTAGTGTTGTCCTTAGTGAGTGAAGTTACACAAACGCTTTCACTTTTCCACTCCATGTATTCACTGCCTGCGGGTGAGGCTAAACCTATAACAACTCCCCGTGGTACTACTTTTGGATAGTGCTCGTTTACTGTAATTAGACCTAAATTTGGATTTTCTGTCACCTCTCCTTCTATCAATCTATGATTCATGATGGTTGTGATACTGCCGGTGTATAGTAGACGCTTTGCCATCATGTCATTCACAATCCCAAAACAACAATACTCCACATGATTGTGTGCCTTCCGTCGTAATAGAATTTACAGGTTCATATAGAAAGGTTTCGGCCAATTCTATCCCTACTACCTGAGTTTCAGTTTTTATGGCGGTTGTATAATACGACAGTACATTGTATGTGAATATTGGGGCTAAGCTCTGCTCCTCTACAATTGGTGTCGCTGTTAGGCTGCGACATCCCGCCCCGCGCTCTCAGTTTTCCCATACGGGGGGACCGTTGACAGCGACTCTTTGTCGTCGTCTACGTAGTACGCCACAATCGACTGTGTTGTGGTTATTCATCGCAATATTTTCTTCGAGTATAATTTGGGGTGCCGCCCCCTTGACGACTCTGTCCCCCGCCTGATTGTTGCCTTATATTTCCCTGTGTATTTCCCTGAGCAGCAGGTCTGTATGGACAATTCCTAGCTATGTGACGTTTCGTCACA
>JABASC010000631.1:0-34988 GCA_019776185.1 Plutomurus gul | reverse complement strand
CAAAAAAGATGGGGAACACGAGGAAAACACCAAAATTATACACAGGTGTCGTTTTACCTTTGTATGAGCAAGTTTACACTAGTGTCAATAAATAAAATTCATCTTTAGTAATATGGATAAGTATACACTTGCTGACTATGTGAAGGGTCTGCACATGTGTCTCCTAATCAGAATGGGGAATGAGATTGCAGAAACTGTGCACGTATGTTCCCAGTTCCCAGCATACACGAAACAGAAGCAAAAATAGGCAGAGGTGGAAATTGCATGTTATAATATTATATACCTACAGGGAAAACGGCGCTGAAGAGAATCGCAAATGAGAACTTTAGAAATAAGAATTTTTTATGACGAAAATTTCGCATTTCCTTTTTATACTCTTTGTATTTTTATATATATATATAGCTAGATTAGTCCCTGATCTCTATATACGTTCACAGTAATATCAACTCTTTGTTGGTGGAATTTTAGATTTTGCAAATTCAGTGATATGGAATTTTCACGATGCCTTCATTCATCTTCGATTACAGGAAGCAATCGTAATATAAATTGTACCAGATAAGTCAAGGCTTTAAAAATCCATGCCTTCAAATTTTGTTTTGGTCCACACAATTTGAGATCATGAAAGCAGGTCGAGTACGTTTGAATCTGTGCACTCTATTTTGCATAGAATAGAATAGAGCTCGCACACTTACATAATATTTATATGCGTGTGTGTCCCTGATGAATATAGGGAATACTTCAAAAGGAAGAATAACACTGATTTTGAAGTTGATGTGACTGGTTTGGACGTGGGGCGTTTATGTTACTTTGATTACCTGATTGAATGTGATTGTGTGCAAAAGTGGTTTCCCGTGGACGTCTGTATTTGCATCTGTTGAAATTATTGTCGAGATATAAAATTGGGCCTTTAATTTTATGTCGTACCATTTTATTGGCTCTACTTGCATCGCCTTTTTTATTCCTTAAAATTAGATTTATCTGCAGAGTATATAGCTTTCCATTTCCGACGACGAGTACCTGCACAGTGGAATGGTGTTCGTCTCCCGACTCATGATACCATTGTAAAATTCGAATTGTTTACCGTCAACTGGATTTATATGTCTAGAGAGACTTATTGTCTCTTTTCTAGTGTGCAATAGTCCATAAACGATCTCTACGACTAATGCAGAGGGGGCGGAGCCTTTGAAGCAGACTCTCTCTGTCCCTCTCATACAAAGTACTTAATACTACACAAGAGTGAAAGGTAAAATCTGGATTTGACGCTTAAAAGTCGCTTAATTTTTGTGAACATCATTTGCAAAGGCGCTTTTGCTGCTGACATAGAACAGCGTGACTCTACGAACTTATAAGAGAAAGAATACCTTGCTCTTATATTGTGGCACAGAATTTAGATATGTATATATAAATGTACTGGACTTTGCAGAACAGACGGGAAATTAAATGTTAGCACTACCTACAGTCCAGCCAGATACGATACATCGACCCGAATTAATCCGAATGCAAACGACTATGGCGGCTGAAATGTATTTGTACAATGAGCGTAGAAGCTCATTCGAGTTCGTAATAAAATGTTTGGGACTATATAACCTTTATTTCTGGATTAGGACTCATTAAACGAAGAACATCTTCTCTATTCCATGTGATTTGTGCTCTGGGCCTTTGTTCATAAATGTCTTTCTCCAGCATTCAATACCAGTCGGTTACATCACGCCCACTTGTAATTATAATTTATACATTTACCTTCATTAAGCTACATACGATCACTAATTTCTTCTAGTTAATAATCTCTTCATCGATTTTCTGTACATTCATTAATGTATAAAGTTTGCAAGTGTGTTATGCAATGCTTATACACGTATGTTGGAAATTAATGTGAACACTCTGGGATATGTATTAACACCAATGAGTCTCTATAAAATCTCCCATGAATTATTCCTATGGATTGCACTTAAATGAAGGAGCGTTACTGAAGCAGGAAATGTGTAGCCAGGAATATTTGCAACAGCAGAAAAATCTTAGGTACGGAATTGCACATGAAAGGGATTTGATATTATCTGGAAGCTGTCCATTGCATCCGACAGAGCAATAGGAGCAGTAGGCAAAGCGCAGGTTGTTGTATGTATGTACCATCAGCAACATAATGTTTCGCATTAAATGTACATGTCTTTAGGGTCGTGGCTCTGAAGTAGTCAGAACATGTGTGTGTGTGTTGTGGAATTAGTGTTTCAGCGACAAGGCAAACATTTGAGACGAAACTGTTCACTTCCTATGTATTCCTATGTATTCCTATGGATGTCTTGTGTATTATAAGGCAGAGCTAATTTTCCCAGACACGGGTTCCACTCTCTGTAGTCATTTTCCTCTTGCTGCAATTTCCGGATAATGCTTCCATTTTTTTCTTCTTTTCATCCACCCAGCCACTCAGCCACTGTAGTAGGACGTGTGGTGTGAAAGTAATATAATGTGGCAATACTAACTCTACATTAGCTATGTTCCTACGACAAATCCTGCCTACCAACCAGTACAAAGACAAACACCACTGCGCGCTCTGAGTACTACGCACGTGGATGTAGTCCTTCTAGTACATGCATATGTACATAGTAAGGTCACAAAATTTTATCTAGGTACGCTGGCTTCACTGTTTCCAATTCTGCACCACAACTGACTCTGAACTATATTTTCGTACACTATATATATATCCCAATGATATAACTCACAAGCACACAAGAAAAACAGAAAATTGGACCATACATTGTACTCTGTATTGTGTACATGTTACTATAGTTGGATGGTTTGTCCCTCCTAGTAATATTATGCAGTAGGAGCAACAATAAAGATCTCTACTCCCACTAGCTACATACCATATATATTCGTGACCATTATGTTTTTTTCTGCTGATATTCCCATTGTAATTCGCAATAGAAAGAACATTTCTTTGTCCAGCCATTACATAAGTAGCTACTGTAGGCCATACTTTAACACTTCCCTAATGGAGAACAATGGGAAGATAGGATGCTAAGAGCAAGCCTTTTCCCGGTGCTGGGAGGGGGGCAACGGAGGAAGTCAACTTTTTGAATTGCCTACAGTCTGCCAGTATAGGGAATGTACGGAAATATATTCTTTTTCCAGATTCTTACCGAGTTACATCTTCAGTATGACACAAAGTGGGAGCAAATTGGCCAGTTGTTTCACTTCCCCTCGCTAACAGGACACCATCCCAGCTAATATCTGCTCGGTAATGCGAATTTTGTCGAATGTGCACTCACCACTGCACTGTCTCCGCTCAAATTCATTCTATCTGGCCACCAGTTGTAAAATATAAGAGCCCTTTCTATATTGCCACGTTGTAGCAAGTAGTCGACCGATTGGGGCAATTGCAGTCGTAGTAAATGTTGTACTTCAACTACAGAATGAGATTACTTATTGTCACTATTTATATGTAGTGGAGCTGTGTGAATGTGAGTGTGTGTTTGTGTGTGTGGATGCATTCATCTGTAGAAACTCCACTCTACCAATAGGTACACATAGTACGTGTGGTAGTGTGTGTATAGGCTTTAATAGCGCAGTGTTGCACACTATGACCACTTTATAGGTATATGTACATATAAGTACGAGAGAGAAAATGGAAGGCAAAGGGGACTGAAGGCAAGTTGGAAATAGCATTTCCTACATTGCTATTGCATAATACATTGTGTGTTGTATTCATAGAGGGAATCGTAAAGTGTTTTTGAGCTGTGGCATAGACCTAATAAGGGTTATATAGTGAAGCGGGAAAATATATGGAGTTATGGCTGGGATTATGATAAAAAAGCAGACTGTGTCACACACGATATTTAGATTCCTATCGCGAACTTTCCCCGTTTGTTTCAATTTTTACGAACGGAAATAAATGTTGTAATATGTGCTGATGTGTTGGTGAGAGGCTGAAAATGCTAAATTGATTTTTTTTAAATTGTTCGTCTGGACAAATGTGAGAATCGTATGAAAAGGAATTCTTCGAACGATGAGTATTTCTGTAGATAATATCTATACGTATTACAATTCATGGCATGAAAAATACCATTGTTCTCGTTTTTAATTAAACGAACAGAAGTTATTGTCTACGTGTTGTCAAAGCTTTTGCTCAAAGTGGCTGTTCGAGGAGAAAGTTGTACATTTCCCTGCTTTTCGTTGTGGAGTAAACTCATTCCAAGCATAACGCCCAACGTTCTCCAGCTGTTCCTGCTTATTCAACAGGAATAGGAAAAAGTATTGTTGTCTTGCACTTGCATTGTGCCAACCCTGAACTTTTTTCAAGTGACTTTATAAATATGCTGAATATTTACATCCAAAATGATCGATGCATTTTTGGTGCATATTTACTTAACTTTTTTAAAGTATGAAAGAACAGTAATTGAATGTACATTTGTGAAAAAAATGAATACTTATGTAGTACGTCATATTAATGCACTGAACATTTTTAAATAATACAATTTTACTTCGTTAAATGATGTATCTGCAACGTATGCATGTTGTTACAGTTGAAAATTTCATTGTGCTTTCATAACACATTCATGTAAGAATTATTGGGTCATCTAAAATTGCATTACACAATAATATTTAAATTCATTAGAAAATTAATGATGTTTTCAATTAAATTTTATTAGAAACTTGTAAATCTGCTTATCTCAAGTTTGACTCAAATTAGGAATGCACGAACGTCAAAAATTTAGATTTGGTTAAAAGCAAGGGCAATTATTGTTGATTTCCATAACAATAATTAATATCTTAGTACATATCCAAGTATAAATAATTTGAACAGCTATAAAGGACTAAACTGAAGGGAAATTTATATCTAGTATTGTAGTAAAATTACGTGCAAAGTGAATGGTTGCATTCATCTGCTATTAGGAGAAAGTATCGCCGAGATAATGGCAGTGAAATGGAGGCGCAATTTCTGGAAATGCAGACACAAACTAAAGTACTTCCTTCATTAGCGAGTTTTCAATAAATAATTCTGCACTTAAAATAGAATATGACAAACAGACCGCACTACATTCAACTCTCTATAGAATTTATGCCGGCCGTTTTATTTCAGCAGCTTTGCATATAGACAGTCATTCTCTGCAGTAAGGCGAGGAGGATGTCATTTGGACGAGCCGGGATTGAACTGGCCCTGATAATATTTCTGTTGGCAAATATATTTGCACGGAGTGAGATTGTAGGAAGAGTGAGTGAACTGCGGAGTGTTTCCAGCGAGAACCATCAAGAGGCACAGAGCATATCCATAGTTGCATACTTACAGAAGGCTCAGTGGAGAAAGTGGAGGCAGATATATATATATATATTTATTTATATACATAGAGGGAGAGAGAGTAGCGGCTAAGATCACTTACATTACAGCCATGCAAAAACACAAATTGGGAATACAAAGCTACAAATTTAAAATGAAACTCGAACTATTACAGAGACATGAAATACCTACTACCTACTACATGCATGCTGCTCTCTCGGAGAAAGTAGTAGTGGCGGTGAAAGTACACAGAGAACTTTAGAAAGCACTGTGAACTGGTTTAGATGGATAACACGAGACACACAAGTTGTACAGCTGTGTACAGTATCAAGTCAACTCACTCAGCCAGCATTTCGTCTGGCAATGCATTCATGTAAGTTTGACTGGAGCCCAGAAGTGGCAAAGTCGCTTTTGACGTATTTATGGCTTTCGCCGTTTATTCGCTGGTGCACACACAGCACAGCCACTTCCATTTTCATATACTTAAAGAAGAAGGCAGAACGCAAACTATATACACTTATCTAAAAAGGTAAGCTCTCACGTAGTGGAAACGGGGACGACTGCGACGGAAGTACCCTACAGTACGGTATCCAGTTTGTGTCCTCTCTCCTATTCGAATCCATTTAACTTATCCACTGGGAAAATTGTCCCAGTTTTTATGGTGTGTCAGGGAGTCAGATCCTTTTGGATGACATCTTGTACGGTAATATTGAGAGCACAGACGTCCTCACACCCCTAACAACCCTTCCCCGCAAATTCCCTTCTCAGCAAAGTCAAAGGCAATTTTGAGGTCTTGCCCACATTTCCCGTGGTTTGTTCACGCAAAGACAGTGTCACCTCCAAAACCATCTTCACCAACAAATTCACTTTTACTGTGAAAAATAAACATGTAGCCGTTTCAAATCTTGAAATGACTTACGACCTCCCATGATATGTCTATCCTACAAAGTTCTACAAACCACATACTAAAAAGTATACTATCTAGGCATTTCTAGGGTCAAATACTTCTGGAACGTCTTCATGACCCCCCCCTCACGCACAAACACAAACACAAAGACACTTTGTGAGTATTTGAAAGAAAAGAGTTTTTCTGTCTATTCTAAGTAAGCAAGTCATGAATATTAAACTATTTGTTCTGTGTGTATTTGTCTTTCCGTTGAAAACATTGATCCTTCTCTGACCAAACCACTAAATAAACTTTTCTCCGGAAAATGAAAAAGAGCTTCTGACATTCATGGGATCGCAGGACATAGGAATTCCAGTGCTCTATCTAATGTGCACACTGAGAACAAAGTTTGCGTGGAACTACTCTGCTGTTGATATGTAGCAATAAATACGAAAGTAGCAGGCAATTAGCAAATAAGCAGAGTTACGATTTCCTGCCATGAGTTTCAAATAAAACATTTCCCTCTGCATTTGTTTATGTGCTATATCTTGGGACATTTCCCCTATCTCCATCTGCACGGAGACTCTGCTTAACTACGAAAATATTGCGCACTTTGCTTCAGAATGTGTTTCACCATAAAAACGTTAACGCTGTTGTCTATGACCTCTTTATTGTTTCTCTGTGCACTATGATTGAGTCGATAAATGTTTTTATGTCTTTGAACTATAAACTAGGATTTTCCCTAGAATTATTTCAAGTTGATCTTAAAGTGTAAAAATTTACATGGAAAATAATAACACAGACTGTTTAGGTTCATCTTAAAATATTCATAAACTTTATCTTTTGCTGTACGTACACCATTATATTTATGTGTCACTCTGTCGTTAGTAGGGAAAAGGTTAGCAATATCTGACGTGCATTAGTGGAAAGCTGCAGTGCAAGGACAGGTGGCAGCCATGTTAGGTTAACAGCGTTGTTACCAATAATAAATCGAGATGGTTCAAGATAAACATTAAGGCTGAATGATTTATCCACAAGTAAATCGCAGCAGCTTATGCACACTCACTTCCTATTACTGCTTACATAATATTTACATTATGTGCACGTTAGCGAGTTTTGTTGCGTAGCTGCTGCTTTCTTGTACATAAACACTCGGCTGGAGGTGGAAAGCCGCAGGTTGGAGGCGGAAAGTGCTCGATGGTTTTACGCTTTCTCACTGCCACAGAAGTGGTTCCATTTAGAAATAAATACATACAGAATGCTGTAACAGGCTACAGCGTACTGGGTACTGGGTTGAGCCAGCGCCTAATTGAACTAGGTGTGCACGTAACACTTTGACCGACGACTAGAAAATATTTTAATCACTACTTGCACGCACTCCTCCCATTCCTCATTTAATGCTACAGTCTGTATATCCGTTTGCGGTTACTAATTCAGTTCCTCTTGATTTGGACTGCTCTTCTGCTTTCCCACTTGATACTCCGACTTGGAAATTACTCAATTCCAATCGAAAACTGTTGAAATGCCGTTGTCAAATGTAATATCCATGGGTTCTAACGTAAGGTTGAAATGGCACGACGTTGGTGTGACCACCAGGGTTTTAAATTTCCCACTGATTTTCCCATACAAATGGGAAAAAGGAAACTTTGAAAATTTCTCCATGTAAAAGTACTGAATTTTCCCACTGGGATTTTAGAAATAGTAGATTTCCCATTTAAGGGTTGATGGCTTCTGAGTAGAAAGTGTCTCGAGTAGCTGTAGCTCCTCTATAGCTGCTCTATTCTCTTAATAATAGCGTATTCAAACTGAGTCAGCTTTCGAGTGAGTCTTTGATGGAGTGCTTGAGCGTATTATAACTCACTAAATGGCAATTACCAGCTCCTGCTCTATTCCGTTGTTATTCTCAGTCAGTTCAAAAGACAGGAACGCATGAAATGCTCTCATAGTTTATTAACTTAGATATCTGCACGGGGATCTAATGAGTTCACGTACTTCCTAGGCTGCAAACGACTGCAACATTACTTACAAAGTTAGTAAACTAAAATTTTGTGAACGATGACAAAAATTGTGGTCAATCAAAAACGGCTTCATGGTTTTCCCTTGTCTCTTGTTTTTGAACTTGTAAGTAATTCAGAAAGACAGGCAAAACAAACATGACAAAGCATGTTGACGTAATATCAACAAATTTTTTAGCAAATAGAATTAGGTCAGCAGGCGAGACTGTTTCTGTATGTGCACAGTGCACCCACGGCTACGCTGTGTGTATAATATCTTCTCAATTTCCCTCTCTTGTTGTTTGGGTGGTGGAAAGTCGGTCACTGTGGGCAATCATTCGTATTTGCAGTAAGTAAGTACTTATATAGAGGTTTTTTATGAGACCGTAAATATCGATCGCATCATCACTTATTGGGAAGACATCGGCTCACTCAAACTAAATATCCCGTTGAGTTTGAACTTTATCCTGCAATTCCACTCTCTTCTCCGCCACCATCACCAAACATCGATACAATGAGTCGAACGGAAACCAAATGCAGATAATGCAATCTAAGCCCCAATAATTTACAGCGTAAAAGTTATTTGTAGTAGACCTTAAAGTGAAATTCAAGAATTGAATGCTACTTAAGAGATTTCGATGTTCAAGTGAAAGCAAGGACGACAACTCCATAACAAAGAAACGATAGAGAGTATAAAATGTTGCCTCACTATTATTACACATATAGCAGACTGGGAAATTTATTCATGCTGTACATTAGTCAGCACTTGATAAGTGTGATCAAAAGTGTATTGCTAAATTCTTCGGGATAGACAGATAAAATTTTATGGCTTGCCTCATCATTCATGTAGAATTTCATTTTTCTAGTTTTGCATAAGTAGCATGCAGTGAAATGGCTCGACTCCATTCTATTTGCCATTCCTTTGGCAGAGCGAGGAATTTTACACCCTTGGGGGTAACTTGCACAAATACTGACAGTGTATATTACCAGTAGTAGTATTGGAGTGGTAGCTGCTGCAAATTCCCCAGTACTTTTCTCTTTTTTCACTACTGCTACTAGTCTCATCTGAACTTGCTCTTTTTTACAGTGAAAGTAAGTCGCATATAATATCACGTATTATGTTCAGCCCGGTCTTAGTACTTAGTCTGCGAATCTACTTAATGCTACGAATGTAATACAAGGTAGTGCAACAAGATCCTATAGCCCAGTGGTTACTCTATGCAATTTTTCACACATATTTCATGAGCAACTTAAGAATGTATGCTACAGTGAATTACAGTAGATCCTCGTTTGTGTTTCTCCGCTCGTACACATTTATTCCACTATCTCTCCAGTAGTGCTACACGTTGTATGGCGGTAGGTGGCTGGTGAGACGCCGAGAGAGATATGACTACACTGACTCAGTGAGTGAGTGTATAGATATATGTAAAACACATAGACGACTATAGAATCAAATTTCATATGATGATATTGCATTGGGTTGGCTTGTCTTCTCGGGGTTTTGTGTGTGCAGTCAACTTGACACTTGGCAGTTAGATGGAAAACTTAAACTATGTTTTCATGGGGGAAGCCTTTAGAGACAAGAGGAAATTTCAAATCCTTACAAACACATAGAGCGTTTCTTCTTGGTTGTTCTTGACGCTTCGTCTCCTCTCCATGCAATGGAGGGACATAAATAATTTTAAAACTGAGAGCTCTGAGCCATGAATGCACACATTCGTAAAGGGCTCAAAACACCAGACGAGTTTGCAATGCAAACCATGAGTTTTCACTGTTCACTAGTCCGTCTTCTCCACATTGACTACAACATTAAGACTGCTGCTGCACGAGTACACCTACACACACACATACATACACACACACACTCGGAAAGAGAGAGAGAGAGGGAAAGTGGGAAAAACGCACGCTTGGCTTTCCTTCATCATTGCAGGAAACGTTTTGTGAAGTCTCAAGTCATTTATACAATAACTGTATGTGGCCTAGCCAGCCATGGCCTTTGTCATTGAAATGCATTTGAAATTCTCTGTGTGACTGCTCATACACTATAACATCCGTTTACACAAAATGTCATAACCTCGCGTAACAGCGGTACACATTGAATTTCGTGTTGAGACAGGAATTGTCCGGGTTTTCGTGGGAAATGGCAGCATTTGTCGCTTAAGAGGATTGTGTTGGGTTTGTGAGACAGCGTGAAGTGGTTCACAGTTGTTGTACTACAAGGGAAATGGAGGGCCAACCGACATATGCATAAATTCTAGTGGTATTATTATTAGTACGTGTATTTACTTGCTTAAAAATGTATACACTGTAACAGTTTAGAAGATTAGCCACAGCTTGTCTTTATTTGGGTTCCCAACACTTTTTTCTTTGCTTACGGTCTCCGTCCTTGTGCGAGAAATTTGTCTGTGACACGTACTTTCTTCATAGTTTCATACATTTGTGAGTAGCAGAAGCGAGTCAGCGAGTAATTCGCCGTGTTTTTTCTCCACTGAAAATTCCCTGCAACATTTTATCTTATATGGTGTGGAAGATGTGGTAATTGGGGTGTTGTTGACATGAATAGGCTAAGCTTCTTAACAGAATGCATAAATCCTGCCACCATTAGCCTTATCTGCCTGCTCCATTTAAGTTTTACATCTTGTAACTGTAGCGTCCTCGTGCATTGGGGAGACTTAAGGGAGCGCCTTGGAATTTAATTACGTGCTTAGAAGGTTTTTAAAGAAAAATTGTTGGTGTATGATGCAATTCCTAGAATTGATTTGATGGATGAACGTGCGATTCATCTTATAAACAGAATTAGTAATAAGTTCACTGAGTAGGGATGCACCATTCGATTTTAGAGCCGAGCACAAAGTAAAATTCTGATGCAATGCAATTTTTTTGCATGGCGGTGGTTGCTAAAAGCAGCAATTGCAAAGATTAGTTTGCTACTCCAACGTGTATAGTTATGGTTATCTAAAGGATAACTATCTCTTCAAAGTTATTACATAACGTTTTTAAAGATTTAGAATAAGAGCTTTTTAGTGATCATGATTTTCTTAATATGCAATAAATTCACATTCTATGGGTTAGTGGAGTACCACTTAGTCAATAAATACATATAAATTCAAAACTATTGGTAAAATGTGAGCCCCAACCCACAAACTTTATCTTTTGGTAAATTTATCATTTTTATTGCCGCACTTTTCCATTTTATTCATGTCATACTCACAGAGGCTCTCAATCATGCTACAGCAGTTACACTAACAAAGTAAATAAATAGACTTTTCCAAGTAGACATTCTTTAAAAAACGATCTTCAAAATCATACAGACAGACAGATCTCTCTATCAATTTGCAAACTATTGTTATTTCGTTTGTTTACATAATTCATACAAAACTAATATTGTTTGCACAAAATCCCCTTTCTCTGCCCCCAAATTCTGCAATACATGTTTACACTTCCCTGTATTTGGAAATATCATCATCGACCGTGCATAATGCATTCTGAGGACGGATAGCTGAAAATGCACATGGCTCTATACGCAAAGTGAGGCTTTGCTTGTGATCTGTTTAGGCGGATCATGGAATTAAAACCATGATCTCTACTCTGGTAAATAGTTACCTTCAGTGAGACAGCTTATTTAGTGGGCCTCTCGTCAAGGATTCGATGACAAGGTAGATTATTGTGGGACGGTGGGACTTAAAAGGTGGTGCAACACTTCAGATTTACTCATTCGCCCTTCCTCTTTAGTATGCACGCTTTATTTTGGTATTGCACCGGTTTACATTATCCTTTCATTGCAGATCGCAGTAAATAGGTGTAAGTTGGCGGCGACCGCGGTCCACATGAGCTACGGAGCGGTGATCTCTGTGTCTGCTTTGTCCCCGCCATTAGTACAAAGTACAGGCCATTGTGTGTACAGTGCAAGAAAAATACGGGCTTGACGGCACGTACAGAATTACTCATACTCAACTTGTGTGATGATATGCATTAAAGATAGAAATCGTCTGTGAATCTCTCCGTCCAACTTAATGCCCTTTGTGCTACTTTGTAATGTGATGATAGCTGTTGTGCTCACCCTCACTCACTCACTCTCTCTCACTCACTCTTTGCTCACTCTGTGATCGCTAGCTGTGACTTTCCGCCTTGTGTACCCTCTCACTTGTGTAAGTACCTCGTCCGTATCCGGTCTTTCATCCTTAAACCGGATAATATAGTACAGTATATAAACTGGAGAAGATATAAAGTAGGTAGAATTCACATGTTTTTCTGTATGAAACGTCAACTTCATCCATTATACAAATATATAAGGAGACTTCAGTTTACAAGCCACTCACTGTGAACTAGTCCAATACAAACTCACATCTAATGCATTATGCATAATATTTTCTCTGAACTGGCGTCTTGAACGGATTCTATTTCCTTTGCTTTCACCATTGCTATTGTAAAAAGGTGAGCTCTCAATCTTAAGACACATAGGATCATCATATATAGAGATGTCTACAGTGACGACTGCTCTTTCTCTCTCCCAATATGAGTGGAGGAGAGTGGGGTACAGTTGACTTACTTTTTTCTATAAATTTTCTTAGCCATAATTTGCATTTTATAGAGGAAGTAAATATTTATAATGAAGTAACATATATGTATATTATCCATACTTTTTTATTGAATTTTCTTTATCGAAGTAAACTCAAGAATTAATTCCATTTGAAAAATGAGTTTTAAGTCAACCATACCCATTGGTGAGTACGGTTGACTTATATAGTGGGGACAGTTGACTTCATACTTACAAAACTAATTATAGAAATAGTTTGGTTGTTCTCATCCTAAACTTTCTACCCCTAATTGGTTCCGAACAATTTGCTGTCTCATTGATTTTTTTGATTTTGATTTGGGTCACAGTTTTTAACACTTTGCCTGTAGCGTTCAATTTTTTAGCTGCAACAGCTAATTCTTTATTGTGTATCATATTCTTTTCTGCTCCATCTGCTAAAATTGCAGATTTTCTTTGCTTCCTCCCTTTTCTGGTATTCTTCCCTGGTTATACTTTTGGAAATGGACAAATTTATTCCAAAGGCAAGTTATCTGAGTTGTTTGAGGTTGGAATGGCTTCCGTATGAACTTTCTGGTTTACATCCATCGTGCTGTTTACAATGGATCGGTCTATTACTTCTGATGGAGCGAAGTCATTATTACTTTAAAAAACAAAGTTCAATTAAATAAACTTACATAAATATGTTACCCCTATCTAAGTCAGTTTTCCCCACCGTAGTACCTGAACAAGACAACTAACCCCACCACCAAAGCACAAGTCAACTGTTCCCACGCGGACATTTTGAATTCAGATGGTGTTCCCAGGAAGTGGTTGATAGTTTCATGTAAGACGAATCTGTAGATCATTAGGTATCCACATATACTTTAATCCAAAAAATTTAACTTTGGATGATAGATTTGTCTGAAGCCAATAAAAATTCCCTGGGTGTCTTAAAAGTTACTTTCGACATACCAAAACACGTTTTTATTTTTACTAAATTCAAATAAGGCCGATTTCTGTCAAACATCATTCAGAAGTGGGCACTTAATTTTAATTTTTGGCCAAACTCAAACAAGAATAACGCATTAAAATTGACGTAAGTCAACTATCCCCACAGGTCAACTGTACCCACTCTCCCCCACTTACGGAATTAGACGGTTTAAATTGAGCACGATTCCTCACTCACAATCAGTAAAATTCTATTCCATTTGAATCGGACATATATCTTCACGTGCTTCTTGTCATCCTCGTCTACACTCGCTTTCTCTTATGAGTTTCTTTCCTTCATTGTTCCTTATAATATTTTTTCATTCATTTCTCCTCCTCGCTCCGTATAAGTTTTATATACATATGAAGACTTAGCTATGTCCCCCATCTCTCTCTCTCTCTAACTCTCTTCTCTCTTTAGTTATCTTCTCCTCACTCTTGTTTTAGACATGAGATATTTCACATCATATTTTTACCTTTGTGACACTTACATTGTATTTGGATCAGGTTCATTTCCTCGCTGCTGCCATTCTCTCACGTTGAACAGATTCTCGCTGGAGTTTCTTTATGTCAAACATATTTGTTTTCTCTACACACTTTTCAGCGTTTTATGCAGCTGTCACATCGAATTTTGCCAATCGTTTGTTGAAATGTTTGTGCACATGCTGATATGGTGATTCCATTATTACACTTCTCTTAAAAGAGTGGCAGATATTCTCAAAGCGTCACTTCTTCGTATAAATTCATTTGGAAAAAATAATTCCATTAAAATTCTGTGATATACGATTACACATTCGATGTCATCTCGTCCATATTTAGCCAGCCGCTACCCAGGCAAGCGGAAAAAATCGCTTAATGTACATACATTCCCTTCAAATAGGTTCATTTAAATCATTTTAAGGATTTTATTACCGTCACTGCTACTGGGGCCACATATGTACTTTAAAGTCAGCTTCTAAAAGCGGGCAAAAAATTCAATGCTTCTGGCAGTAGAAAATATCTCAATCATTTATATTGCATCTGAAATGCGTAGAGATGTGACTAGGTAGTTAGTTGATAAGCAGAAGGAATATTATTATTGTTGTTATTATGTTTATTGTTCAAATTAGGGAAGCTGATGAATGGGCTGTCAAATAAATAATTTTCTGTTCATAAAGCCTACTGTGCAGGTCATTAATCACAAACACTGCCAGAGAAAGCACTTGCATTCCTATCCGTACATGCTGCATGCGACTTTACACACGTAATGATGTCAGTAGATTATTATCATAGCAGTATGTACCTATACTATGTACTATGTAGTTCTGGATAAGATTCTTTCAGACACGGCAACATGGACATATAGGATTGTGCAACGTGTACGGAGACGGCATCGGGTTAGTAAATAGTTTTTAAGTATTGTTATGTAGGCCGAAAATTTTAGAACTAACCTCAGGGAAATGTTAATGCACAAAATTCGACACACAAAGAACAGGATAAAATACACGAATACATGTCTGCTGGCAGTTCCTGCTGCGTAACAAGTGCATTTTAAACGTAGCTTGAAAAGGCTTTGAATAGGATCAATATTGTAATGATACGTCGCACATAATAATTCCCTTTTGTGCTAAGGAAGGACAAAAAAAGACTGGAGAGCTACGACTGACACTTTCCACCCGTTTTTATTTGTGAACGACGTTTTCTGTCGAAAAATCAATTGAAAAATCCGTAAAGGAGAGATGAGCGAAGCATCTCTGAAGCAGCCGAATCATTTGTAGTTCACTGTCTACACGTGAAGGTTATAAGGTTTTCGCGAAAAGTCACTACTCTTGAAAACTTTTACGTGGCAAAACTGGAAGACATACTGGAGGCAGTCTTCTCACTGAACATATACCAGCACACCACATAGGAAAAGTAACTGCAGGAATTGCAACGAGACTGACACTTTGCCCAGTTGGCAATAGAAAGATAAAGAGAGGGAGGGAGAACAGTAGACGACTTCTGATAGCTCAAGTTTCCTTTTACTATATTAGTACAACAGTTATACTGCATGTTAAAATATATGATACGATATGCGAACAGTCGTGTGCAGACTGTATCAAAGATGTTCACTACCCTTTCTCTTTCTCTTTCTCTCTCTCTCTCTCTGTTTCTGAATGTGTCTTCCTCGTTTAGCTTGTACAATTTCTCCCGCTGTCTGACTTGAGTCATTCAAATGTGGCCCAAAATGGAGCAAACTTTGTCCATCTAAATACATGAGTACAAAGAAGAGACGGATTATTTTTCACTACAGCCATAAACTAAATATGTGTGATATCTTTTAGCAGGCGGAACCCTTCTCTACATACACAATGGAGCAGACAATCTAACAGAACCACAAAATGACTACAACAAGATTAAACAAATTACCTTATAGTGTCTTCAACGTATTAAAAGTTTAAGAGTTGGATCTATTCGAAACACAATGCAAAGATGTGAAAATACAACGTCTAAAGGGTAGCTGTGCGTGAATCCGAAGACTGAATCGATCTAAACGCATCACGCATCTTTCTTAGGAATATATTCTGCATGTGTAGCACATCATGAGAAATTCGCCAAATGCTTTTGACAGTAAATCAGTGCCTAAGGTGAAGCGTTGACTGCATGTGCTCTGTACATGTACATTAGGGGGACAAAATATGATCGAAGAAATTCCAATCTGCACTCACTTCATTTATTTCTATAAACGGAGCAGCAGCGTCTGGAAAATCGTGTCATGTGCAGTATTACATGGGTAAACATGTGGCCACACTTTTAGTAAGTACAGTGCCAGTCTGAATCTTATGCGGTTAGTAGTATTACATGTTTAGGTACAGGTAGTGGTAGCATGTATTGGAATTTGCAAGAAGTCTTCCGTAAACAATTGCTAAAGCATACGAAGAAGCACGGAAATGTTTCTGTAGAATTTTATGCTCGATAGTGCGTTCATAATATTTACTCTGTGCCACTTTGCTGTCTTGTCTTCTCGGTGCCAGGTCATGGAAATCTAAATAGCAGTGACACATTGACAGTAATTGTTTAACCTCCCACACTGTCCTCAAATTCCATTACTACTAAGAAAAGGTCATAAATCAATGTACAGATGAGTTGTCGAATCTAAAAATCGTAACTGTTTGTAAAAATTAAATTTATGAAAAATAACTGATAAATAATGAAGGTTAATTTTTTAGAAAAGTATTTTTATGAAATAAGTAAATAATGTAGTCAGTACCTACTTGAGAATTGTGACGTGTAATTTTTTATATCAAAATAATTAATCGTGACCCCAAGTTTCAGTCTGAAAATCAATTAATCGGAAAATTATGCCGATTATTGTAATTTTTTCTTACATCATAATCTTCAATGAAAATTAAAGGTAGTAAACTTACACTTGTGTAAGTGTTCCGGAGCGCTTTTTGGGAGAAAGCTCGAAGCTACATCGATACACTAATTTGCATCTTGTGGTCATGTGTCGCTAAAAGTTATGTTTAGCTTTGCAAATGAAAAGGTAGGTGGTAGCCTTTTCCGCAATCTGATCCACGCATCAGCGATAGGTAATCCCCAATGAGCAGGTAATTTCCAGGTGTTGTTGTGTTCCAGTTTGCTGCAGCGAAAGCGAAAATATTTTAAAGCTCAAAATTCAAACAGTCTTCTAACAAATTCATTGGAATTAATCGAATAAATATTATTATTGAAGTTAACTGTTATATAATACAAAAACGATTTCTTCAGCCTAAGTATCTAATGCCCATTTATTTAGTATAAATTAAAAGAAACCTTTATTTCAGATTTTGATTTTTCTTGATTTTCCTCTAACGTGATGTTACAGAAAAGTACGTAGCGCTGCACATACTTTGAACATGCAAATTGTGAAGGGATAGAATTAGAATTAAAGTCTCTTAAAAGATGAGTTTATATTGATTTTGTTGTGGAAGTGTCCCTTTTGTAGTCTGAAACGCATCCACTGAAGGATGTCATGTCAATTCGTCAAAATTCGATTTTTTGAAATTTTTGACAGCCTTTCTGAGTTTGTTTTCACTATGATTGTGCTCGCATCCAGCTTTTATAACCGTGTATTTTCATCATGTTTTTAACATTTTGTAACCAGATTCTTCTACAGACAGTGCCCAAACCTTCCAGAAAACAAATAATATCTCTTATGTACTAATGCGTGTCTGTATGCAAAGTGCTCCTAATTGTGCACGTGGTATTACAAGATACATTGTAGGTAACTCGACCCAAAGAACAACAGAAACCATTGATTTTCCTTACATATGTACACGAGAATACATACATGTATCTTGTTGGGTATCAAATGTCCAAACCGAAGCATTTTTTTAAATTATATTAATACCTGCTTGTGAAAAATGTTATACAAATTCCAAGTGACTTTGTTGCCGTCTGTCTACCAAATGGAGTTTTGCAAGCTTTGAGTTTTCTTTTTAATCAACTGAGAGCATCATAATCATTCTGAGGAAGCTATTCATAAAAATCATGTAAAGTGTATTATGTTGTTGATTATTTAGGATAGCTATATATCAATATTAAATACCTAATATCTGTTTACTCAACTACAAACTTGGTTTTACAAAGCGATATCAGTTTAATTCTGTGAAGGCCACATTGGCAATTTTATAAAACATTCTTCAGCACTGCACGTATTCGTTAATATATACGCTAATGAATCATTTCAATTTATTAGCTATTTCCAAATTGAATTGCTTCGTAATATATTTACTGAAAATTAACAATTTTCAAATGACAGACATCTGTAATGGAAAGAATATAACGTATAAATACTAAAAAATATAAAAACCGAGAACTGTGTTTTCAATTGATTTACAACGGTAGGTACTTCTATTCTACTGACAGATATATTTCACGTTTTACATTAGTGTTAACATTATTTCAATTTTATTAACAGCCGAACGATCTAAACAAATTTGTATTTAGGTATATCTTATATTGAGTCTGTCCTTCTGAAAATACACACACAGGCTAAATTTTAGCTATGAGAAAAACGCTTATAAAGCAGAACGGCCTCCACTGCATTTAATACTTTTTTTATTTTAACGCCAAGCATACTATTCATTGTACAGTTACATTGTTTCCTAAACGTGTGTTGCTTAAATGAAACTACTTACAGTTGACCAAACTTTTTTTTCCCAAAAAATAGAGAATTTTCCTCACTATTTTATTTTGGTGTTCACTCAAATTGGCAATTTTAGCTGGTGTGTATATATTTTCAGACGGACATGGTTTTCTAAGATTCATGCTCTACATTCGCATATGTGCCTGTACAGTGGGAAAACAGAAATGGACGACGGTTAACGATGCATTGAATAATTATTAGAGATTGAGACTAATTCAACGATTCCATTTCTATAATTCGCTTCAATAATAATTAATTAAAATGTTACCACTCACTGTTGCGTACTGGCGGATTTCTGAAATTCCAGCCCGAAAAGTAGCTATACATTTAGATTCCATGTAAGTATCTAACTTCAAACAAATCTTGCATTCTAAAAATTCGATATCAAATTGCATTTACTAAGTGCGCCTCAGGTACCGCTGTAGCATCATTAACATACGATGCACGTGCAGCGTGCTTAGTAGCAGAGCTGCAACGACTTCTATCGAATGTAGCTGTAAGTAATGAAATTGCGGTTGGAAAATCTTTGAAATTTAGCCACAGACAATGGAGAAAGGGAGTGTGTACTTGTCCTAAGTAACTGGCAGAATGTTTCAGTCATGTATAATGTAAGAGGCAACATTCCCCACTAGAAGCGGACGGTAGCTTAAAGACAATCCTGGAATTAATTGTTAGGACTATGCACTAAACGGATGAACGGACAACAAAGTCCATAGGAATTGATAGACCCAGTGTTAGAGCAATAGTCATAAAAAAGGCGAGGCATTAGATAGGCCCGGTAGTTATACACATGTAGAGTATAAAAGAGAAAGTCATAGGAAGAAAACCATTGGCTCGCATGTCTTGTCACCATAATGGGAACTCTGTGCATAGCATCGAGCGTAACGAAAATGGGGTTGGTGAGAAAGTACATTTCTTGCGGTAGAGAGAGAGAGAGAGAGAAGAGAAAGCAGATATTTGTTCTTGAATGGGTGGAATGGTTTGCTAGTGATTTAGAATTCCTAAAAGTTCTTCGACTCCTCTAGCGATTTTGGCAAAGAGTATTTGGTATTGCAGGTGATGCTATGGTTCGGAATACAGATACGTGTGTATGTGTGTGCGAAGACAGGAGAAGTATGTTAGTCATGTAACCACCGGACCAGAGGTGTATTATTATATTCTAAAGATAGTTTGAGGTATGGAGGGAAAGGCCGGTGAAAGCAACCAGCTTAAGGTAAATTGTGAGAGAATACGTGTGGAATGGCCAGGGCACGGCCTCTGCTCGTCAGTAGAGACTTCTTGGGCAGGTCTGTTGGCCTGGTGGTGGTGGTCAGCAAATCATCATAATGTGTGCACAGTTCTTTCAGTTGCAACGGTACGATTCGTGCTACGATGCTTAATGGCTCCTCTGGTGTTGTGCTGCAGAGGTGGTGGTGGTGGTGGTGGTGGTGGTGGTGGGCGCGTGAAAGTAGCTGTGCACACACAGACACAATAGTGAAAGTCTCGGCTAGCGTGGAAATATACCGAGATGGATGGAGCAACACTGGTTCCGTGTTGTGTGGGGCTCCGCATGTATTAGTACATACACGTGAATTGACTGTGTGTCTATGTGTGTGTATATAGTATTTGGTTTGAAACGGAATGGATTTGGTTGTTGGACGGATTGCAGGTGGAGGAAATAGAAGGGAAGGGATCACCGAATGAGAATGCCGAGTCTCCGAACGAAGGAGGTTACAGGGAGATTGGGAGCCAAGGAGCGCATAAATCTCAGGGTAGCAGTGGTGGCGGTGGCGTCGGAGGCCTCGAGGAATCCTCAAGACACACCAGCCAGTCTTCCAGTCACAGTCACTCGGATGTCAGTCACCCGCCAGACAGGCACAACAGTGACTCCACCACGAGCAAGGCTCACGCTTCCTCTTGCTCCCCATCTGACACACCAGCACATCGGTACGTACTTTCTTTTACTTGTCTCTACTTTCTCCACTCTATATCTTCAACTGTTACCTAATAAGTGTTCTTGTACATAAATATATTCGACTGCAGAAATTATATAATTTATTGTGCACACACTCTGGCAACCAGAGAAAGAGTATATACGCACAGTCACTACACGCACATATCACTATTGCTGTAACTTACACTCTTTGTCAGCCACTTTCTCTTTTCCTTCTCTGTATCTTTGTGACCGTCACTGACTACTTACTTATGTGTGTGAGACACGATTTCAGTGTCTTCCTGTTCTTGGGCCCCTTCCTCTATATACTACCGTAACTTTTCTCAACTTCCACCCTAACTCTCTACACATTTTCCCCCTGGAGTTTCTTTTAAGTTGTATAAAAGAAAGATTATATGGATTGCCGGCTGGATCATCCACTCACACCTCACAGACATAAATAGAACTGTTTCTAATATAGAACTATTTTCCTCCCATTTTCTCTAGCTGAACTTTTTCCCCAGCAATTCAGGTACTTTCACTCACAAACTGATATACTTTTCGTAGTCGAGATTATACTTTGGTTTCTAGTGCCCCATTTCGCCGGTTTCCAACCGTGAGATTTGCGAGAAGCTGCTACATGTACCTTATATTCTGCAACTTGGCAATAATATTCAAATTCTAGATTCTATTGTTTCACTTCAGATTTGTGTTTTTATTCTGTGCACTTTCTCCGCACAAAGAAAGCACTACTAGAAAAACTATGGTGGTAGTGAGGGCTGGTAGAGAGCCGTTTTGGTTTTAAACGAAACATCTGACCGTATCAATCAAAGAAAGCTGTTGGCAGAATGCGCTGCAGAGATTTGTGCAAAGCTTTTAGCGATGAGTTTTGAAATTCAAAATGTTATTTTCTATTACTGCAACTGTTATTCCGAGTCAGAGACAAATGCCCATTAATGTTTACTTGTATTTGGGACGTTCGGCAGTTTTCACGAAGCTTTCGAAACAATTTTATTCCGAATTCATCACGTAGCTCTCTTTCTCTATTTCTTTTTCTGTCTCTGTGAGTGAAGCAAAAAAAAGTTTGGCTGCATTTAAGAAACCAACAGGATATTGAAATACAGTTACAAGTCTGTGCATGCATTGATGAACTTTTGACTCGAATCTGTCTAGAAGTCTGTCACAATGCAGCCTCCCTGCTCCAAGCGAAAAGTCAAAGAGAAGTAGATAATTTTTTGCAGATAACACACAACTTTCACTATACCACTACTATATGCTTTCTTGGCACTTGGTGCCTACATACATAGTTATAATTTCAAGCACCCGCACAGCTTAGTATGCATTATCAATCCGATACACACGACAGCGAACTTGAACAAAGAATTCTTGAAACCAGAGTTCTCAAGTTTATCTGTTAAGATGTCAATTCTTTTCATTTCCTTGCCTCTTCAAAAATCAACTCAAGTTCAACAATCCAATAGAACTTACTTACAATTAGGTTTGACTCTTGAATTTATTTTTTAAAAACCTCTAAAAATTCAATATTTCTCGATCCTATGTAAAACATTCTGAAATCATTCTCTAGTGTAGAATTCATTTCATTGAAGCTGACATATAACTAACATGACAGTAACGTTAGCCCTAAAATGTAATATTACCCATTGTAATGTTCATTGGCCAATGGTTATGGGATGTAACCCTTTGGGTCTCGTGTAGTACAACATCCAATTTTCTATTTTAATTTTGCTGTTACAATTTTATCACCCTCATTTGCCACATATTACTTTTTTATAGGTTTTCCTATCTCTTATATCATTACCACTCTCTATATAGGATTTCCATGCATAAAGTTAGTATATTCCAGTGACATAGGACATTACATAGGTAACACAGAACAAAGTTTTCTTTCTACTGAGATTCTCGTATTTTTGAAGTGAAATTTTTGTACTGACAGGCTGACATGGCAGTAAGAATAATTAATTCGGAAGAAAATGTTCCTCCAACTAAGAACTAGGCGATACATGGTCTTCGTTGTATAGATAGTATTTTCAGTAGCCCAATTCATGGGAATTTAAACGTATTTGCATACCTGATTAGTCCCTCCACAATTCAATGTGTTATACAAGGCTATCATTTCACCATGTTCACATCTCGCTAATTTTTCCCGTAGCAATCGATTAATTGTAGTCCCGGTGCAATGAAACGTAATATGGTCTAACCGGAGGACTGTTCATGTGGTTTGTTTTCGTCGCCATTTTCAGTCGTGACAAGTAATTTGCAATTTGTTCCTCATTATCATCATTACGACGTATTTTCAGACTGTGTGTCGCAGCTCTGTGTGTGTTACCACGCCCAAGACTCATGCCTTGTGAACCAGTCTGTCTAGCAGAACCTATCACCATTTGTAAACTATATTCTGAGCTACTATTCGCACTGCACCAGCACAACCACTAACTATTCTGCAAATTGTTTCCAGTTATTAAGCAATTCACGTCAGCAGTCGTTCCGCAGAACGTTCAACTTTCAATATTAGCCCGCACGCAATATTCTGAACACACAACCAGGCAAATTGTGTCCTCACTACTATCTACTTACTATCTGTGCATCGGGACTCGACTCCTTATTATGTTGTCTAGTTCGCCTAATTCCATACATAAGTAGTACATTCTACGTACTTGTTTATTATTCACTTGCAATTGATTAGACTGAGCACACCTCGTCGACAAATAATTCACTTTTCTATACTCACAATGAAATCATTATTATTATTATTAACAAATCCCCAAAGTGAATGTTAAGAAGAAAGTTTAAAACGTCTACTCATCCAGTCATCGCCCTACAACAAAGTTCATTTTAAATGGCAGCCAGCAGTCTCAGTTTGTATTAAATATTCCACGGCAGAAAAAAAAATCACTGAAAGAATTGTGCACTGACTGAACATTTCTGTGTGAATCTCAAAACTGTGTTTCTATATTCAATCACATTATTGCTTTGAGATGCACGGTTTCTGTGAATAGAAAAAGATTCTTGTTGAACATTGATTGTCTGTCTGCGTGAGAAACTGCACATAAAAAGGGGAATCAATTTTAATGGCCTACTGTTGTAAAATACTAATGGCGTTCGAAGTAACTGTGATACGGTGACCTATTTAAACAGGACGTTTCAAGAATTGTGCACCATATCGGTGCTTCGTTAAAGTGTTTTTCAAAAAAAAACACTCCTCTTCATTAAGCTATTTCCTTGGAAGTTTTGCATCCACGCGTCACATCGCACTTTTACTAATAATTTTGTTACTATGTGCAATGCGTACACCAGAACTTATGGTAAAGGGTTTACGTATTATTCGAAAATTTATTTGTCTTTTCTTAAATGTCTGTTTTTAAAACTTTATATTAAAACTTTTATCCAAACGTTTGTAATTCCATGTAGCTCGTTATCGCACAACAAGAAGCGCCAAGTTCATAATTTAGCGTAGATGCTCAGACGATTTGAATAGAATGGACAACAAATAAGAATATCACGTAATTATAGGCTGGTTTAAGCATTCAGCAGGCTTTACAGTAGTAGCTACTATATATATTTGTGATATTCCATATAGGTTTTGCGCATATCTTCGGCCTCTGTAATTGCAACGTGCACACAACCATTGAACAAACATCTTGTGTATACAGAGCAGAGCGGCGTGGTGGCAAAAATGTGTCAAGTGTCCGTTAAAGGCGGTGAACAGGCGAAGGAAATTGAGGTGTTCTGTCAACGGATGCACCATTCCGCCCTATGGCTCACGTTATTGGCGACGGTAGGCAGTGGTGATGGTGGTGGTGGTGGCAATTTCTTTTGAATGTCCCTGTATAAGAATTCCTCTTCAAAGTTGGTATTTACAGTGATTCTTGTGTTTTCCATGTCCCAGAAACGATTTGAACGGGTATGACACGCCGTAATGTTACATATAGTTGGAAGAGCGTGTGGGATGAGGAAAGCTGACAGCGAGTCAGTCAGTCATGTCAGTTAGAGCATTTATTTCACATTTGCCTCATTTCTTCACTTCCTGCATAACGTGTGCATGTATATTCCTGGCAATGTACTTTAGGGAGAAAAAAGTAATGCACTGCAAATACTTCATAGAGATTTCTCTCTCTCTCTCTCGTTCTCTAATGTACGTAGCTTCCCTATGGATGCATTCGTAGAAAGTCAAGGGAAAGCGAAGAGATCTCTTTGCTAAAGGCCAAATGCTACTATTTCAATCGGGAGAACTGTGCGATAGGAGCCAATGGAATGGGATGGGAAAATGGTTGGGTCGAACGGTCGTAGTCATCGTCATCGTGAGCCCCTGCTAAATATCTGAGTCACGTCGACACTATCCTCTCGTATTACCAATCTAACTTGACTTTTGCAGGCTTCACTTCCCATCAACATCAACTATCCGCTCCTCTCAGATTTCATCACTTCCATTCCTTTTTTAAAATATCCACTATAGATTCTGCATTCCAAATACGACTTTTCTCTTTCATTCTTTGCTAACGATGAATATGCATTTAGAGAAGACGAAACGAATTTTGCCTGCACGAACACTGAATATTAAGTACTCACATTAAGTGATACAGAAGATAAATAGAAACCTTTTTATACTCACTTATCGAAATATACGTGCTGTCTTCTGATGCACTCTCTCACTTCCCTACTCTCAGCAACACAATACAAATTCCATTAGATAGCTACAAAATTGTAGAGTTAATTTGAAAGAATTTTTATACTACAATATTCTATTGTGAACTTTAATTCGTGGAAACCACAGTGTTGCATAAATGTATTGCTTCAAACGTAAAATGTAACATCAAACAGACTTCAAAACATATTGGCGATGAAACATAAATATTATGAAAGAAGAATTATATTTATTCTTCAGTTTATAGGGTGTCCAAGGTTGAAGCCTGTAAATACCTATATTAACTGTTTTTAAAAGTGGACGATTGTGTGATCAGGCAAAATATCTCTTACTACGTAATATGAAAGTATGTAGAATTTTAGTTTTCATCTTCATTACTACCAAAATGTATTTGTATATAAAATGTATAAAAATCACTTAAAACTTGTTTTAGCACCTTGGATGATCTTTTTAAGAGAATTGCTTTCGTGAACAAAGCTTTTCTTTCATTAGTGAAAGTTTACACGTGCATAGTAGTTATGCAGAATAAGCAGCACTTTATATTAGATTTGACTTCAGGCTTCCTTAAGCGCAGGTGCCAGCTACCCCGACAAGCACTAATGGTATGAAGAATTCTAGTGTCTTTTCTAAGGACCGCTGAGATTTAACTTTAGCCCTCATTGGTCTGTATTAGCACAAGTAAGTTCTGGCTTGAGCTCATTAATTAGTTGGCAAACTTTTCCATTCATTCTTAGTGTGTCATTGATTCATCTCCTTCACGGTGCTCTTCCTCTATCATTACAGACAGCAGTAGGGACCTTATTTGCACATTCGCACCACGATTCCGCATTTCGGTGACATCCTTCTATAATAATTTCAGTCGAGGCAAAAATATTAATGAGGAATTTTTACGCGTGTCGCCGCGAAAATTAAAAATTACCCTCGCAAAAAGATATTATGTGCAAGTTCTTTGAATTCCAAGTCTCTCGCTGTCTCTCTCTCTCTTTTTACAGGTGAAATGAGAAAACGGTTTTCACAATAATTCATTGCCCTGGTGGCAGTGCAAGCATATTGAGCATTAAGTGGTCTAATTTATCTGTGCATATCATTTGTGTGTACACAGTCATAAGATAATGTCTGTATTGGGGTTGACACGGTTCGTTGGCTATTTAGCTGTATTTATGATATCTGCAGAGCATATGGTCCTCTTCTCTAATAGAAAGTTACGGTGAAAGTAAAACTGGCCGTTAAACAGATTGCATAACAAGGCTCATCTGATATGTGAGATACGTTATCGCCACATAAACTCCCTTCTGTTCTCGAGTAAGGTAGTAGGAAGTTAAACCGTTTACTACTACATGTAGTAAACCCGGTGTCCTTCTACTAAAGCTACGAGGTAGCTAGAAATAAATTTGCTCTGTGAATGCACGAACAACTTGTGCATGTCTCCCTACAAATACAACATACAACGTACTGAATAAAGTCTTCCTCCTAACCCACATTCTATATGCCGTAGTAGATCTTCAGTATGCACCAAATTCTAATCAGGCCTTCGCCTTCCCAGTTTACTTTCTTCGTCGTCGTCCCCATGAATTCAGTTGCCTCCCGTCTGCCTGTCAGCAGAAAAATTCATGCTGCCATACACACAGATGAGTTTCAATACAAAAAGTGTTATTCTTCTGTTCATAGGATTTAGTAGCACGTATCTCGTGATCTACTAATTCCCCCTTTAACAGGCCATTTATATTTATTTAGTTAGCAAGTTATCACTTTTATTTACATTCCTACTTTCACTCCAAAACCTTCAACTCCCTCTGAACTGCTGACAAGACACAAATTTCAAAAAAACTTCAACACACATACAAATACATAAACACAGCGTTTCGTTTTAATTAATAAATCAATCGTGTGAACAGAAAATATTTTGTGTCCTATCAATTTTATAGTTTGGCTGGTGGGTAAATATTCTAGTGTTAGTTAGTACCTTCTATCTATTTAGTACTACTAAATTATTATTAGAAATAACATTTCCAATGTGTCTGTAGCATCTAGAGTATCCTTTACCACTATTATTTATATTCTATAATATTTGTAGTGGCTGGACTTGGACCAAGTCTAGGTAATACTACTAATATTATAAAGTATCACTATATAAATATTCGGAGTAAGCGTAAATTTTAATTTAATGTACTGTGAGATAGAATAGTGTTTTTAGTGTTGCGTGTTTTAGCGTAGTGAAGTGATATAACGATGAATTGTACGTACTTTCACCTCCTTAGTACCTATATATAATACTGTAGTAGTACATAACATAATGCTGAGAGTGCATTCTTATACTCACAATAAGAACAGAGAACGATCAATGCATTTGGTGCTCATGATTTGTAATTGTAAGTAGAACTGAACTCTATTAATAAATTGCAATGAAGAAAAGTTGACTGAAAGCATTGGTGGTGGATGGCGTGTGGTGTGGTGGTTGATTGTATTTCAGACTTGAGAGCAGATCTAGATCAAAAAGTGTCGGTGAGCAACAATGGACAAATCTCCGTGCTGTTATGGCATGGTATGCCCGACTTAGAAGGATCAAGAGGTCGGTACTCAAAAACTAATCAATTTCAATTTTCGGATAACCCCTACTACTCAACCTTTTCAGTTTACTTATATACTATTTAGTACTATTTTTTTCTAGTTTTCTTTTAGTAACCCACTCACAAATTTTTTCTAAATAATTATTTTTCTTTTCCATATTAATTCGAAAAAGATAATGTTTTTAATGATGTAGAGTTACCCCTTGAATCACAGTAATCAGCAGTGTTCGAAGGTGGTTTTTACCACCTGGTAAAAATGGGTGGTAAAAATGGTAAAAATGCACAGTCGATTTTAGGTGGGAGGTGGGAAAAATGGGAAAAACAGTAAATATGTTATTTTACATAACGTTAGTATTCAAGTACACGCAGTTAAATTTATACATCATTTTATTAATTTCATAACCATTAAAAATGTACAAAGGTATAAATATTTATTTTTAAGCTTATAATTTTCACAAAACACTTTAAAATATAAAATTATAAGTATTGAATGAATTCGAGAACGACCAAAGATTTTGAGATCTCTTCAACTTTTGTTATTATACATTGACTAAGCACTTTCCCCAATATGTTCTTGCCCTATTTTACCATTTTTCCAATTTTTACCATTTTTACCAGGTGTGTGGTAAAAATAGAGCCCAGGTGGTAAATAACGAACACTGGTAATCACTTGTTCCATTTCGTAATAATTTTTAACTACTATTTTTAGGAGTGTAATCGTAGATAATTAGTAGAAATTCAATAACGAATTCGAAACAATTGGTCAAATCTTTTTTGTAAATTTTAATATTTTTGTCGCAATTTGAAAATAATTTTTTGATTTTTGGACCAAATGTTTTGAACGGTGATTTTTAAAATACCTACATAGGTAACATTTTTGATCAACAGTTGTAAAACGTCGTAAAGTTGTCCCTTTTCCTTTGTGTACACCTCTGTACTGTAATGAATGTCAATGTATTTTTGACTGACTCGGCCACAGTAACAAAGATCACGTTAGGATTTGTTAACCCCAGTTACTCCTAAAACTCTACTTCACCAATTTGATTATATTTTCTTAAAACGTCCCCCTGTTATTTTCATTATTATTTCCGTTGAGACTGATGGTCCCCCCTATAATTGAGCTCACTGTGCCACTCGTGTCTTTAACCTGGATGAGCAACCAACACAAATACCTGACCCTTGAACGTCTCCCTCTAATAACTATCACCAATTTCAAAAGTGAAAATCAACTTCACCCATTGTTAACTTAACCTTCGTATGTGGTACTCTGTATCCCTATAGCTATCTCTGTGTTTTACTACTCACCCAAAATAATGCAAAAACCCGGATTCACATTGTCCATGGATATCCCTCTATAACACATATAGAGTTTACAATACAAGCCCACACTCTGACCACACACACACATGCAATATGTCTCTGTGCTTTCTCCACGTGCGACAGAACCAACATCTCATTGACCACATAACACGAGAAAAAATGCAAACACCAGAGAAAATAATCTGCAAAGGAAGGGCCACAAACCATTTTAATTTCATTTCAGGACAGCCAGTCGACACGATGATATCCTTATCGACCAACAGCCACCATACACAACAATTAACGTTGCATCTGCATTGTTCTTCAAAGTGGATTCTGTTAATTAATCATAGAACACAACACAACACGTCATCCTTCAAGAATCTCTCGGACGAGAAATCTGTAGTCTTTTACTACGAGTAGAGCGCATGCGCGTGAGCTTCTTTATATATTTTCAATGATAATTGAATGACATGAATTCTGTGGAATCTTTCATTAGTAGCCATTTTTCTATTGTCTCCCTTATACTCGTATGTATCTGAGTGTATACGTTGATGTTGTATTTACTAGAGATATCTTATGTAATACCATCATCGTCCTCCTCCTCGTCTTCGCCGCTCGAGAGTAGATTCTGCTTTCCATTTTACTGCCTACCGCCTTCTCCTCCTCCGCTTCTTTCTTTGCTCTTCCACTCATTATGGCAATGTGTATTCTCATAGCATTATCTCTAGACTTTATGCTCTAATGAGCTCATTAAGAAACGGCAACTACTTCAAACGCATTTCTATAGTTTTGCCCTATCTGTGATGTCTCGTGACTCTCAACGTTGTGCACAAAGCACATCTCTCTCTCACACACACAGGGAAATGGAGAGATTCAAGAATCGTCGTGTAAATAGGTAGGCAGCCTGCATTTCACCTCATTTTAGCATTTGTTCCAATGAAAAGTTTTCCTGTCCTCATCCAGCCGCTTCCACGACAACTAATAACATCATTGTATCTATATTTTAATTTACATACTGTTTATTAGTAGTTGTAGTGTAGTATCCATTAAAAGCCATATTATTTCTTTCATTCTCAAAGGAATCGTGATTGACTAGTGCACGTAATAGACAGCAATTGACGTATTTTCAGACTGGTTCCGTGGTCACTATGTCTACAGAAGATCAGCATGAAACTACATATGACGGTTCATACCATAGAATGATGAGCCATAATTTACATCTCCCATAGTGATTCAGCCTTCGAAAGAATTAATCATACAGGGAAATAGGAGTCGCATGTAATTTTAAATGTGTGTTGGGATTTTTCAGTTCTTCTGCTGCTGTTTATGTAAATGGCTTTTAATTAGCAAATTCTGTGTTGCCAATCCATCTTGCTGTGTGTCTGATCTCACTTCTCGGGTTATTTTCTAGGTATCCTTCTGGTGTAGTGGTAACACAGGAGAAGTTCGGAAACCGGAGCACACACACACAAACGTCGTCGTTGAGCACTTTTAGAACATGATTAGGAAATACAATTCATTCACTATGATTCTAATTCCACACTCTGTGACAACGTAAGGCCGTGTTCTTCTGTCGTTTGCTGGGATTATTGTAGGTCGTTGTGTTACGTGCAGTCACACTGTAGCACGGTTCAAAAACCCCTATGGGACGAATGAGTACATTTGTACACAATGTTATTTCTCTCTCTCTCTCTCTCTGTCTCACTCGTTTCAACACACAGCCACTGAAATAAATACATGCAATGTACTGTTGAAATGTAGAAGCCTATGCTCATATTGTTTTCTCCTGCTCAACATCCTGTTACCAGCATGTACAATATCTTATAAGGATATATGTAATATATAGTAAGTAGTGCAGCTATTCGTTCAATTGGCAATCATACAAACCAACTTGCAACTTCAAACGATTTCGCTCGCCACTTTCTTTCTCTGTTATATTGTATCAATGTATAAGTTGCTGTAATTAGGATTTTCTTTCACTCCATTCACTTTCACACCATTGTCTAAATAGGAACTTGTGGTACGCCTACTAAATGCTTTTGGAAAATTTGTCCATGTATAGATTCACCTTAACGCATTTATTTATTTGTTGTACACCAGTAATTCTGCTCTTTTGTATGAATGGCTTCCTACTGTTTACAAGTTACAGTTATGGTTAGTAAACGCAAATGTAATTTGTTAAAAGTTTTGTAAGAACCTTCCTAGTTGTTAGTATTTATACAATATATCGCAACGAATACAATTCCCACCTTGAAAATTTATTCCGAAGAGATCCTTTGAGAAATACAAACTCATTTTAGTTTTGGTGAGGAAACGCTTTGGTTCAGTGAATCAGTGGCGCACTCAGAAATTCCTGTAGGAAGGAGATGACAAATCTATTGGTCACGGTATTCTGTAAATGATTTCACTAACCCCTCTAAGTGTGGTCAGTCTTCTCTCAACTATTACAGATGTATTTCACTTTAACGATATCCAGGTGTCCTACTTACATAAAGGAATGGAGTGTATTACAAGAAACTGGATTCGTGTCAATTTTTCAAAACAGAAAATATTTCAGACATTTTCAGAAATAATTTGAAAAGGGAATGAACGCAATGATAGGATTTAAAATGTTTTCGAAGAAAATTCTGAAATGAAATATCTGTAAGTAGTGATAAACTTAAGCTTATCTGAATCAGTTCAATTTCAAGACTTTGGTTGTCACTGCTGTCAAAAGGGGGAAAGGTGAATGCCACAGAGTTTGCTTCCTTTGTTCCGTTTTGCATTGTACACAACTGGTGTTAACTTTGCGGCAAGAGATCTCCCTATAAATGTGAGTATACTTTAGTATACACTATCCGTGCAATTATGTACTGCCGAGGTAAAAGTTGTGGTTGTGTATATAAGTAGCAGAATTTTCTTATTTAGTTAACGAAAAGTTCTCTCTCTTGTTCACTGACAAAGCCAGATTACGAATGTGTACCCTACAACTAAGTTACGATTTCTACAAGTGATTTCTTTTCAAATAATTTCCCCTGAAATCAACTGTTGCAGTTTGCACTACAAACTTTGTAGTAGTTGCTTGCTCCGTTTGTTTGTGTTGTTGCACAGTTTTTCATGTTTAAACGTAGTTTCATTATTATCGAATGCATCCAAAAAAGCAGGAAAATATCTTCAAGGGCTTGGGGTTGTGGCGATGTCGTGCATTTTTCTGGCAACCCGATGTTTTTCTCCATTTTACGATCACTTTATGTAAAAACCACATTGGATTCCTATTTTACCATTTCAGAATGTGCTTAATAATGTGAAAATGAATTCTCTCTTATTTATTTGTAATGGAAATTACGAGTATTTTGAACAATGCTTCCTTTTTGGGGGGATTCCCTTATAATAACTACATATTATTTAGCATTGCTCTATGTTAAACTTTTGTCCCAACCAAAATTATGAACTTTAGCTCAAATAGGAGGTTTTCCCTTTCAAGGTAAGTGATTTTGTGTGAATTTCCCTGATTCAACCGTTTCATTGAATTTATATTTTCACACTGTAATTTCATACAGAAATTACAGACAGGGTTACACAAATATATTAGAAAAGTTATAGAAATTATTCAAGAGATGAAAACTAGTAGAACCTTAAATTATTGAAACAGCAAATGTGCTACTGTTTTATAATGTCTGTATTACATCACGTGTAATAAGTAGGTATCTATATCTATTTTAGTCTCACTTTTCTGATTTCTCCGCCTTCTCAGCGTTTGCACAAATTATGCTGCTTCTTGTTTGAGTAATATCTTTGCAGGCTTTCAAGTGCTGTTGTCTGAACCACAAACACCTAGCGCATTGTTTGCTAAACCTGATTATACAAGAAATGAATAAATCCAGGAAATTATACTGTCAACCCACAGCCACAGCAGACTCCTGCAAAATGTAGTTCCACTGCAGCGTGGAAATGGCGCCACTAATTACACGTCAAAACAAACGGCCGGTGAAGGCCAATTGTTTCTTCGGTGCTATGATGAGATACCTTACAAGCAGAGCAGAGTCGTGCTAAGAACTCGCTCCTTGGAATTGTTTTATCTGACTGTCCATGTTGGATCCTATGAAGAAGACTTATTTATTGGTTCAGTTGTCTGCAGACGTATAAGAAGACCGTAGCTGAATGTGAGATGACCTTTGTCTTCGGGGTAACTTTGGTCTCTTCTGATCCAGGTTTATTTATTTGGCTCAACGTGGACAAATCAATAAATGATTGTCACTCTTGATTTGATTCCTATGAATTGCTCTCTTTCTCTGTCGCTCTCTGGCTCTATTCTGGTTCTATTCGAAAATCGTATTCTCTTGTCGTGTGTACAATAAATAGGAACCCTCTCGTGTCCTGAAGGTGTGTGTGCACTGGACACGGGCGCCAGATTTCTGGACAAAAGTCATTTTCCTCCCTACCACCGTCTCTATTCCTTAGCTAGAAGGACAGTTCTTCTCTTGGGATGCCGTCAAACCTTTTTCTATTTGCCCGTGGCTTATTCCTATATCTCTTGGCTAAACGTATCACAAATATAATATCAACACCAAAAACCCGGTCACATTCTCATCCTATTATCTCTTGCCCATCCAATGATATTGTATTTTATACAGGGAAGACTTAAATGTATTTGAAGAGCCAGACTTAGTGAGCGTTTTTATAGTTATTTCCCTGCAATCGTCTGCTAGTTTCCAACACTTGGACACGTCACAGCTGCACACTGTTTTGCATTGCTTTCCGTTGTTTTCAACTGAAAAACTGGTTTCAATTGAAAAACATTTAAATGTGCTTTAAAATGTTTACCTATTACATAAGTATTTGTATGTAGATGTAAATTTGTAATACTTTGAATTTTTTATTTAAAACGTTGTAACTATTTTGGCTGCCTATTGATTGTTAATAGACATACGGTAACATTAGCCACGTAACTGTAAGAAATATTTATTTTTCGCCGCTTTTTAGTCTACATTCGTAATGCGTTTTAGTTGATACAAATTTAGAATATATATCAAAGTTTATTGTCAATGCTCACTTAGGCGGACACCAAAAGTCATAATTTTAAACTTAAAAATTGTATTCAGTGAAGAAAAGCAACGTTGATGACAATTAGAAAAACATTACTAATGATAAACGCATCTCTAGCTACGACAATACAAATAAAACACAATGCTCTACTATTTTATGCAGTTCATAAATAATATTTCCGTTGTGTCAACCACCAATCCCTGACCTACCTTCAACGCCTTGCACCCACTTCCAGTAAATTCCCCTTTACCTGGCTAAATAGAAATTTCCATTGCAGATGCGGCTGATCTTGAAACTTTACTTAAAAGACTCTCCTGCAGTGAGATTGGACATGACATGACAATGACTTCTCACCGCTCTCGTCTGTATCTTGTATCATATCTGTAAATACATGTAACCTAAATTGTTTATTCATGATTTCACACACCGTCCTTCTAAAGCAATACTGACATTCTGTGTACCTTTCTGGTATATGTGTTTGTGCTCTCCTCTCTGTCTAATGTTCAACTTGTTCCAAAAATGTCCTCGTGTCGTTTCGTCTACTAATTCCAAGTCCACGTCGAGTTCTCAGTGTAATTCTTCCCCACGTGTTCACTGTGAATTGGAGAGTGCACTTGATGGCGTTGTTGCTAATTAAATTTGTAAGTGACTCTAAGTGTTCAGGTTGAAAACAACTGTTCCCATGTGTGAAAAACACCTCGTGTCTGTGTATGTG